>OZ018325.1:103400620-103629021 GCA_963969495.1 Ceratothoa steindachneri
TTAAGAAATAAGGGCCTATGATCTTTGTGCTTGAAAGTCGGGGAAACAATCATCAATGTATCTTTTCTAGACAATTGGTTTGAATAGTAAAGGACAGCTTTCTAGCCACCGTGTTTCATGGTGACACAAAAGATGTTAGCAAAGGAGGAACCCAATTGATAACCCATGGCCAGGCCTTCATGTTGAAAGTAAAGGTCGTGGTTGGGCAGAAAATCGCTTTCTTAGGGATTACAATGAAATGAAGTGAAAAGACAAGGTCGATGATGAGAAGGAATGCAAAAACAAGGTCGATGATGACAACGAATACAAAAAGAGGTCAAGGATGACAAAGAATGTAATAACGAGGTTAACAAAGACAGGAAATGCAATAACAAGTTCGTTGATGACAAGGAATGAAAAACATACTCGATGATGACAAGAATAGCAAAAACAAGGTCGAGGATAACGAGGTTGACGATGATAACAATTGCATTTAGAAGGTCAGCAGGAAAAAGGAATGTAATGTCAAGTACGATGAGGACAAGGAATGCAATTACAAGGTCTGAAGCATAGCTTAAGAGAAATAATGAGGAAAGACAGAAAAATAACTTCAGAGGCACGTTGATGAGGAAAGGAGCATAACTTACAAGAAAAGGTGACAAAAAATAGAAGCATAACTTCAGAGGTACGGTGATGAAGAAGAAGAGCATAACTTCAGAGACACCGTGACGAATGAGAGGAGCATAAGTTTACAGATACAGCAACGAAGGAGAGGAGCATAGCTTCAGAGATACGGTGATGAAAGATATTAGAATAACTTCATAGATACAATGATGAAGGAGAGGAGCATAACTTGATAGATACAGTGATGAAGGAGAGGAGCATAACTTGAGAGATACGGTTATGAAGGAGAGGAGCATAACTTCCAAGACAGAGTGACGAATGAGAAGGGCATAACTTTAGACATACGGTGAGAAAGGAGAGGGGCATAGCTTCAGAGATACGGTGACGAATAAAAGGAGAATAAGTTAATAGATACAATGATGAAGAAGAAGAGAATAACTTCATGGATACAGTGATGAAGAAGAGGAGCATAACTTCAGAAATACGGTGATGAAGGAGAGGAGCATAACTTCAGAGACAGGGTTATGCAGGAGAGGAGCATAACCTCAAAGACACGGTGATGAAGAAGGAAAGGAGCATAGCTTCATAGATACAATGATGAAGGAGAAGAGCATAAGTTTATAGATACAATGAGGGAGGAGAGGAGCATAGCTTCATAGAGACAATGATAAAGAAGAGGAGCAAACCTTCAGAGATACGGTGGTAAAGGAGAGGAGAATAAATTAAGGGACACGGGGATGAAGGAGAGGAACATAACTTCAGATATAAGGTTATGATGGAGAGGAGCATAACTTTAGAGACACAGTAAAAAATGAGAGGAGCATAACTTCCGAGATATGGTGACGAAGGAGAGGAGCATAACTTCAGAGATAAGGTGATGAAGGAGAGGTGAATAACCTCAGAGACATGGCAACGAAACTAAGGAGCATTAGTTCAAAGACACGGTGATGAGGAGAGAATCATAACTTCGGAGACACGGTGACGAATGAGAGGGCATAACTTCAGAGATACGGTGATAAAGGAGAGGATCATAACTTTAGGAACACGGTGATGAAGAACAGGTTCATAACCTCAGAGCCACAGTGAGGAAGGAGAGGAGATAGCTTCAGAGATACGGTGATAAAGGAGAGGAGCATAGCTTCAGAGATACGGTGATGAAGGAGAGGAGCATTACTTCAGAGATACTGTGATGAAGGAGAGGAGCAAAACTGCAGAGATATGGTGACGAAGGAGAAGAGCATAATTTCCGAGACAGGTTACGGATAAAAAGAGCATAACATCTGAGATACGGTGATGAGGAAGATGAACATAACTTCAGAGAGACGGGGATGGAAGTGAAGAGCATAACTTCAGAGATACGTTGATGAAGAGAGTAGCATAACTTAAGGGACACGGTGATGAAGGAAAGGAGCATAACTTCAGAGATACGGCGATGAAGGGGAGGAGCATAACTTAAGAGATATGGTAACGAATGAGAGGAGCATAACTTCCGAGACAGGGGGACGAATGAGAAGAGCATAACTTCAGAGACACTGTGATGAAGCACAGAATCATAACCTCAGAGACACGGTGAGGAAGGAAAGGAGCATAGATTAAGAGATACAGCGATGAAGGAGAGAAGCATAGCTTCAGAGATACGGTGATGAAGGAGAAGAGCCTAACTTCATAGATACAATAGTGAAGGAGAGGAGCATAACTTCATAGGTACAGTGAAGAAGGAGAGGATCATTACTTTAGATATACGGTAATTAAGGAAGGGAACATAACTTCCAAGATAAGGTGACCAATAAAAGGGGCATAATTTCAGAGATAAAGTGACGAAGGAGAGGAACATAATTTGAGAGACAGGGTGAACAATGAGACGAGCATAATTCCAGAGCTACGGTGAAGGAGAGAGGAGTATAGCTTCAAATATACGGTGATGAAGGATAGGTGAATAACTTTCAGAGACCCGGAGACGACAGAGAGGAGAAAAACTTCATAGACATGGTGATGAAGGAGAGAAGCATAACACCAGAGACACGGTGACTAATGAGAGAAGCATAGCAACCGAGATACAGTGATGAAGAAGAAGAACCTAACTTAATAGGTACAGTGATGAAGGATAGGAGCATAATTTCAGAGATACGGGATTAAGGAGTGGAACATAACTTCAGAGACACGAGGAAGAAAGAGATGAGCATAACTTCAGAGATACGGTGATGAAGGAGAGGGGCATAGCTTCAAAGATACGGTGATAAAAGAGAGGACAATAAGTTCATAGATACAATGATGAAGGAGAGTTGCATAACTTCATAGATACAGTGATGAAGGAGAGGAGCATAACTTCAGAGATACAGTGATGAAAGAGGGAAGCATAACTTAAGAGACACGGTCAGGGAGGAGAGGAACATAACCGAAGGAGTAGATCATAACTTCCGAGACACAGTGACGAATGAGAGAAGCGTAAGTTCAGAGATATAGTTATTAAGGAAAGGAAAATAACATCAAAGACATGGTGAAGAATTAGAGGAGCATAACAACAGATATATGGTGCGGAAGGAGAGGATTTTAACTTAAGAGATACGGTGAAGAATGTGAGGAGCATAACTTCGAAGATACGGTGACGAAGGAGAAGAGCATAAATTCAAAGATACGTTGACGAGGGGGAGGATCACAAGTTCATAGAAACAATGAGGAATGAGATAGATACAGTTTCGAAGGAGATGAGCATAACTTCAGAGATATGGGATGAAGGAGAGGAGCATAACTTCAAAGACCATGGTATGAAGTAGAAGAGGATATTTTAAGAGATGCAGTTATGAATGAGAGGAGCATAACTTCCGAGACACTGTGACGAATCAGAGGAGCATAACTTCAGAGATAAGCTGACGATGGAGAGGAGCATCACTTCAGAGACACGGTGAAGAATGAGAGGGGTATAATTTCAGCGATATGGTGAGGAAGGAGAGGAGCATATGGTGAGGAAGGAGAGGAGCATAGTTTCAGAGATACGTTGATGAAGGTGAGGTGAATCACTTCAGAGACACGGCACTGAAGAGAAAACCATAACTTCATAGACACGGTCAGGAATGAGAGGAGCATAACTTCAGAGATATGGTGACGAAGGAGTCGAGCATAAATTTAGAGACACAGTAATGAATGAGAGGAGCTTGAGTTCAGAGATATGGTTAATAAAGGAAAAGAGAATAACATCCAAGACACGGTGAAGAATGAGAGCAGTATAGCTTCAGAGATACGTGATGAATGAGACGAGCATTACTTGAGAGAAATGGTGAAGAATGAGACGAGCATAACTTCAGAGATAAGTTGACGACGGAGAGGATCACAAGTTCATAGATACAATGAGGAATGAGAAGAGCATAACTTCATAGATACAGTTATGAAGGAGAGGAGCACAACATCCAAGACAGGGTGAGGAATGAGAAGTGCATAACTTCAGGGATATGGTGAAGAAGGAGAGGCGTATAAGTTCAAAGATTCGGTGACGAAGAAGAGCAGCATAGCTTCAGACACACGGTGATGAAGCAGAGAAACATAACTTCATAGATACCATGATGAAGGAGAGAAGCATAGATACAGGATGAAGGAGAGGAGCATAAGTTCAAAGACAAGGAGATGAAGGAGAGGAGCATAATTTCAGAGATACAGTTACTAAGGAGAGGAGCATAACTTCAGAGATGAGGTGACGATGGAGAGGCATAACCTCAGAGACACGGTGAAGAATGAGGGGGGCATAATTATAATGATACAGTGACGAAGGAGAGTCGCATATCTTCAGAGATTCGCTGATGAAGGAGAGTAGCATAGCTTCAGAGATACGGTGATCAAGGTGAGGTGAATCACTTCGGAGACACGGCGCCGAAAGAGAAGACAAAAACTTTATAGACACGGGGATGAAGAAGAGGAGCATAACCTTAGAGACACGGTGACTAACGAGAGAAGTATAAAATCAAAGATACGGTGATAAAAGCGAGGATCATATATTCTTAGAAAGAGTGATGCAATAGAGGAGCATAAGTTCGGAAATAGAGCGACGAAACAAAAAAGCATAACTTTAAAGACACGGTGATAAGAGAGGAGGATAACTTCACAGACACGGTGACGAATGAGACGGGCATAGCTTCAAAGATACGGTGATAAAGCACAGGATCATAACTTCAGAGAGACGGTGATAAAGGTCAAGAGTATACGTCAGAGACACGGTGAGGAAGGAGAGGAACATGGCTTCAGAGATACGGTGATGAAGAAGAGGAGCCTAACTTAAGAGATACGGAGATGAAGGAGAGGAGCATAACTTCAGAGATATGGTGACGAAAGAGACGAGCATAAAGTCCGAGAAAGGTTGACGAATGAGAGGAGCATAACTTTTGAGATATGGTGATAAAGTAGATGAGCAGAACTTCAGAGACAGGGGGACGAAAGAGAGAAGCATAAATTAAGAGTCACGGTGATGAAGGAGAGGATCAAAACCTCCGAGACACGGTGATGAACGAAAGGGGCATAGCCTCAGAGAAACAATGCTGAAGGAGAGGAGCATAAATTAAGGGACACAGTGATGAAGGAAAGGAGCATAAATTAAAGGACACGGTGATGAAGGAGAGGAGCGTAACTTCAGAGACAGGGTGACGAATGAGAGAAGCATAATTTCAAAGAAACCATTATAAGGTGAGAAGCATATCATCCAAGATACGCTGAGAAATGAGATGAGAAAAACTTCAGAGATATGGCGAAGAAGGAGAGGTGCATAAGCTAAGAGATACGGTGACAAAGGAGAGGATCATAGCTTCAGAGACACAGTGATAAAGGAGAGGAGCATAACATAATAGATACAATGCTGAAGGAGAGGGGCATAACTTCATAGAAACTGTGATGAAGGAGATGAGCATAATTTCACAGATTTGGGTCTAGGGAGAGGAGCTTAACTTCATAGATACTGTGAAGAAGGAGAGATGAGCATAACTTCATAGTTACAGAGAGAAATGAGAGGAACATAACTTCAAATACATGGTGACCAATAAGACGAGCATAAGTGCAGAGCTACGGTGAAGAAGGACAGGAGCAAAGCTTCAAAGATACGGTGATG
Organism: Ceratothoa steindachneri; assembly: GCA_963969495.1. Classification (NCBI taxonomy): domain Eukaryota; kingdom Metazoa; phylum Arthropoda; class Malacostraca; order Isopoda; family Cymothoidae; genus Ceratothoa; species Ceratothoa steindachneri. Next base: position 103,406,310 of record OZ018325.1, read on the forward strand.
AAGGAGAGGTGAATAACTTCAGACACACGGCGACGAAAGTGAGTATCATAATTTCATAGACAAGATGGTGAAGGAGGGGAGCATAAGCTCAGAGACACGGTGACTAAGGAGAGAAGCATAGAATCAAAGATACGTTGATGAAGGAGAGGAGCATAATTTCAAAGATACGGGATGAAGGGGTGGAGCATAACTTTAGAGACACGGGGCTGAAAGAGAGAAGCATAACCTAAGAGACTAGGTGATTAAGGAGAGGAGCATAGCTTCAGAGATACGGTGATAAAGGAAATGAGCATAACTTTATAGATACAATGATGAAGGAGATGAACATAACTTCAGAGATACAGTGATGAAGGAGAGAAGCATAACTTAAGAGACACGGTCAGGAATGAGAGGAACATAACTTCAGAGATATGGTGACGAAGGAGAAGTGCATAACTTCAAATACCCAGTAACAAATGAGAAGAGTAACAACAAGGAGTAACAACAAGGAAATAAGGTACCCTAGGAGACCTTACGGTCCATTCAAGGAGGGTACCTTTGTACTAGCAATCGAGCGGGCACATGCCTGCTCAATTGTTTTGCGTCCCTTAACGGCCACTTTTCAAGACCTTGTCTAGTCTTGACTTGAACTGGTCAACAGATTCACTGTTGAAAACTTCCACTTATAGTGCGTTCCACATACCGCAGATACTTTAAGTGAAAAAATTTCCACACAGATTGTGGTTGTAACGCTTCAGTTCAAGTTTGAAGCCGTGATTGCGCGTTCTGTTCTCACTCAGTGTGAAAATATCCCGGCAGTCAACATTGTCGAACACTCGAAGTATTTTAAAAACTTCGATGAGCTGACCACGCAGTCTACGGGTTTCCAGCGAGAACAGATCTAATTCCCTTAGTCTATCCTTATAGCTTTTGTGTCGGATAGAGGGAATCAGCTTGGTTGCCCTGGCTTGTACGCGTTCCAATCTCGCGATGTCCTTTCGCAATGAAGGACTCCAAAATTGTACGGCATACTCCAGGTGCGGTCGGACAAGTGAGTTGTACAGGCACAGTACAATCTCCTGGATAGGATAACCAAACTGGCGCTTAATATAGCCTAGCATCCTTTGGGCCTTTTTCTCCGCCTCAATGCACTGTTTCTAGAACTTGAGGTAACTAGTGATTGTTACACCCAAGTCCTTCTCCGTGTCAGTGGATTCAATAGCAGTGCCCTTAAGGATATACTGAGATTGGGGGTTTCTTTGGCCGATATGCATCACTTTGCATTTCCCCACGTTAAAAGGCATTTGCCATGTGTCCGACCACTCCTCAATCTTCCCAAGATCTTCCTGCAGGCGGGCAGTATTTCCATCCTTTGCAACGTTCATACCAAGCTTGGTACCGTCGGCAAATTTGGAAATCTTGGCAACCATGTCACCGTCCATGTCGTGACGTAGATGATGAATAGTAGTGGTCCCAGGACAAAATCTTGAGGCACCCCGCTAGTAACGGGCACCCACTCAGAAGACTGTCCATTCACAACCACCCGTTGCCGTCTGCCACTTAGCCAGTTCTCGATCCAGCCGGCTACCTTTTCGTCTATGCCAAGCGCTCACACTTTCCGGAGAAGGCGGCGGTGTGGTACCTTATCAAAGGCTTTCTGAAAGTCTAGGTAGACCACATCCACCGCCTTGTCCCGATCGTGCTCACTGAAAACGAAGTGGAAGAATTCTACAAGGTTCGTTAGGCATGACCGTTGCCTTCAGAAGCCGTGCTGGGAATTCCTCAGTAGCAGGTTTGACTCTAAATACGGCGTCACTTTGTCCACCATGATGCTTTCCATGAGTTTACCGACTATCGAAGTCAGACTGATAGGTCGGTAGTTCGATGGTTGGTTACGATCTCCTTTCTTGAAGATTGGAGTCACCTCCACCTCACGCCAGTCTCTAGGAACGCATTCGGTCTGGATTGACATGTTTAAGATTGCGCTCAAGTGTCGTGACACTTTATCGCGCACTTCTTTCAACACTTTAGGTAGAAACCCATCCAGGCCAGGTGACTTATTCGTCATTAGGTCCCTGTCTTTTTTTTTATTTCAACTTCGGTGAAGTCCATATCCTCCAGCTTTTCCCCCGAGTAGGAATCCGTCGGCTGGGGAATGGGACCACACTCTTCAGTAAACACTGAAGAGAAGTAGTCGTTGAGGAGGTTAGCATTTTCTGCATCTAAATGCTTCAATGTCCCCTCCTCGTTCCTCAAAGGGCCAATCGTTCGACAGATTGGTTTACGGCTGTTTACATATCCAAAGAACTCTTTGGGATTCTATTTACAGTCTCGCCACTCGGAGTTCCTCAGACCACTTAGCCACCCTTATGCTGGACTTCACTCTCCTGGCTAGCCTCCGGTATTCGTCAAAGTCACCCGAGATCTTCGATTGCCGGTACACAGTTCTCTTCTCCCTAAGCAGTTGGCCGATTTCTCGATTAAACCACTTAGGTTGAACAGAAGACAGACGGGAGCATTTCAGAGGGATGGAACGCGATTGAAGACTCATGAATGTGGTTTTAAAACTATTCCACGAGTCTTCAACAGCATCGCACACTTCTAACCTCACGTCAGTCAGTCCAACTCGAAAGCTTGCAAAGTCTGCTCTTCTCAAATCAAGTTTCTTTGATTGACTGGCAACAGACCTTACATTTGGGATCTTGACGCTAAATCTAACTAGCTGGTGATCACTGCCACCAAGCTCTTCGCCTACAGAGAGATCCTCAACGATATCATCCTCAGAGGTGAAGGCCAAGTCGAGGATATTGTCTCCTTTCGTCGGTTCTCTGACCCATTGAGTGAGGAACTCGTTGTTGGCGAACTCCAAGAGTAGCGCGCTCTCGCCACAGGCTGCTCTGGTTTCACAGTCAACTTGGCTGTTGTAATCGCCCATAACGATGCACACTCTGCCTTGAACCAGCTTATCCAGCAGCTGGTACAGCTCCCTGTCCTTCTAAACGGGTTGGGAAGGGGGTCTGTAAAGCCCCAGTTCAGAGATATGATTATGAAGAAAAGGAGAATAAAATCCAAAACACGGTGAAGAATGAGAGCAGCATACCTTCAGAGATACGGTGACGCAGAAGAAGAGCATAACTTCAGAGATACGTTGAAGAGGGAGAGGAGCACAAGTTCATAGACACAATAAGGAATGAGAGGAGCATAACTTCATAGATACGGTGAGGAAGAAGAGCGGCATAAGTTCAAAGATACAGTGACGAAGGAGAGGACCATAGATTCAGGGCCGCAGTGATGACGCAGGGGAACATAACTTCATAGATACCATGATGAAGAAGAAGAGCTTAACTTTATAAAAACAGTGATGAAGAAGATGAGCATAACTTCAGAGATATGGGATGAAGGAGAGGAGCATCACTTCAAGACAAGGTGATGAAGGGGAGGAGCATAACTTCCAAGACACTGTAACGAATGAGAGTAGCATATTTTCAGAGATAAGGTGACGATGGGGAGGAGCATAACTTCAGAGACACGGTGAAGAATGAGAGAATCATTATTTCAGTGATACAATGACGAAGGAGAGAAGCATAACTTCATAGACATGCTGATGAAGGAGAGGAGCATAGCTTCAGAGATACGGTGATGAAGGTGAGGTGAATCACTTTAGAGACACGGCGCCGAAAGAGAAGAGCATACCTTCATAGACGCGGGGATGAAGGAGAGGAGCATAACCCCAGATACACGGTGACTAAGGACAGAAGCCTAACATCAAAGAGACGTTAATGAAGGAGAGGATCATATCTTCGTATAAACATTAATGAATGAGAGGAGCATAAGTTCGGAAACAGGAAAAAGAAACAAAAGAGCATAACTTCAAAGACAAGGTGATAAGAAAGGAGCATAACTTTAGAGACAGGGGGACGAATGAGAGGAGCATGACCTCAGAGATACGGTGATAAAGGAGAGGATCATAACTTTAGAGATACGGTGATAAAGGTCAGGAGTATAATCTCAGAGACACGGTGAGGAAGAAGAGGAGCATGGATTCAGAGATACGGTGATGAAGGAGAGGAGCCTAACTTAAGAAATACGGAGACGAAGGAGAGGAGCATAACTTCCGAGACATCGTGAAGAATGAGAGGAGCATAACTTTTGAGATACGGTGATAAAGGAGATGAGCAGAACTTCAGAGACACGGGGACGAAAGATAGAAGCATAAAGTAAGAATCACAGTGAGGAATGAGAGGAACATAGCTTTACAGATACGCTGATGAAGGAGAGGAGCCTAACTTAAGAGATACGGTGATGAAGGAGAGGAGCATATCTTTAGAGACACAGGGACGAAAGAGAGGAACATAACTTCCGAGTCACGGTTATGAAGGATAGGAGCATAGCTTCAGAGATACAATGATGAAGAAGATGAGCATAACCTCAGAGATACGGGATGAAGGAGAGGAGCATAACTTCAAAGACAAGGGTATGAAGTAGATGAGCGTAATTTCAGAGATACAATTATAAAGGAGAGGAGCATAACTTCCAAGACACTGTGACGAATCAGAGGAGCATAACTTTAGAGATAAGGTGATGATGGAGAGGAGCATAACTTTAGAGACACGGTGAAGAATTAGAGAGGCATAATTCAATGATACGGTGAGGAAGGAGAGGAGCACAACTTCACAGATACGCTGATGAAGGAGGGGAGCATAGCTTCAGAGATACGGTGATCAAGGTGAGGTGAATCACTTTAGAAACACGGCGCCGAAAGAGAAGACCATAACTTCATAGACACGGCGATGAAGGAGAGGAGCATAACCTCAGAGACACGGTAACTAAGGAGCGAAGTATAAAATCAAAGATACGGTGTTGAAAGCGAGGATTATATATTCATACAAACAGTGATGCAGGAGAGGACAGTAAGTTCGGAAACAGGGAGACGAAACAAAAGAGCATAAATTCAAAGACTCGTGGATAAGAGAGGAGAATAAATTCACAGACACGGTGACGAATGAGAAGAAATTAACTTCATAGATACGGTGATAAATGAAAGGATCATATTTCAGAGAGACGGTGAAGAAGGTCAAGAATATAACCTCAGAGACACGGTGAGGAAGGAGAGGAACATGGCTTCAGAGATACGGTGATGAAGGAGAGGACCCTAACTTAAGTGATACGGAGATGAAGGAGAGGAGCATAACTGTGAGATATGGCGACGAAGGAGAGGAACATAAAGTGCGAGAAAGGTTGACGAATAAGAGGAGCATAACTTTTGAGATACCGTGATAAAGTAGATGAGCAGAACTTCAGAGACAGGAGGACGAAAGAGAGAAGCATAAATTAAGTGTCACGGTGATGAAGGAGAGGAGCATAACTTCAAAGAGACGGTGATGGACGATAGGGGCATAGCCTCGGAGAAACAAAGATAAAGGAGAGGAGCATAAGTTAATAGATATAATGAGGAAGGAGAGGAGCATAAATTAAGGGACACGTTAAGGAAGGAGAGGAGCGTAACTTCAGAGACAGCGTGACGAATAAAAGAAACATAATTTCAGAGAAACGGTTATGGGGTGAGGAGCATATCATCCAAGATACGCTGAGGAATAAGATGAGAAAAACTTCAGAGATATGGCGAAGAAGGAGAGGAGCATAAGCTTAGATATACGGCGACGAAGGAGAGGATCATAGCTTCAGAGACGCGGTGATAAAGGAGAGGAGCATAACTTAATAGGTACAATGCCGAAGGAGAGGAGCATAACAATATAGAGACAGTGAGGGAGGAGATGACCAAAACTTCGAAGATAGGAGATCAAGGAGAAGAGCATAACTTCAGAGATACTGTGAAGAAGGAGAGAAGATCATAACCTCATAGTTACAGAGAGAAAGGAGAGGAACATAACTTCAAAGAAACGGTGAACAATGAGACGAGCATAAGTGCAGAGCTACGGTGAAGAAGGACTGGAAGAAAGCTTCAAAGATACGGTGATAAAGGACAGGGTAAATCACTTCAGACACACGGCGACGAAAGGGAGTAGCATAATTTCATAGACAAGGTGTTAAAGGAGAGGGCCATAAGCTCAGAGACACGGTGACTAAGAAGAGAAGCATAGCATCAGAGAAACGGTGATGGAGGAGATGAGCATAACTTCATTGGTACAGTTATGAAGGATAGGAGCATAAGTTCAGAGATACGGGATGGAGTGCAGCATAGCTTCAGAGACACGTGGATGAAGGAGACGAGCATAACTTCAGAGACATGCGAAGATACGGTGATGAAGGAGCGGAGCATAGGTTCCTAGATACAATGTTGAAGGAGAAGAGCTTAAGTTCATAGATACAGTGATGAAGGAGAAGAGTATAACTTCAGAGGTACGGTGATGAAGGAGAGAAGCGTAACTTAAGAGACGCGGTGTTGAAGGAGAAGAGGATAATTCAGAGATAGGGTGACGAAGTAGAGGAGCATAAGTTCAGAGACACGGAGATGAAGCAGAGGAGCATAAGTTCAGAGACACGGAGATGAAGCAGAGGAGCACAATATCATAAATACATTGATTAATGAGAGAAGCATAACTCCATAGATACACTGACGAAGGAGATGAGCATAACCTCAGAGATGCGGCATGAAGGAGAAGAGCATAACTTCGAATGCAATGTTATGAAGGAGAAGAGTATAATTTCCGAGACACAGTGAAGAATGAGAGGAGCATAACTTCAGAGATATAGTGATGAAGGACTTGAGCATAACTTAAGAGACAAGGCGACGAAAGAGAGAAGCATAACTTCAGAGAGAGAGTGAGGAAGGAGAAGAGCCTAGCTTCAGAGATACGGGGATGAAGGAGAGGAGCCTAAGATACAATGATAAATGAGAGGAGCATAACCTCATAGATACAGTGATGAAGGAGAAGACCATAACTTCATAGGTACAGTGTGAAATGAGAGGAGCCTAACTTCAGAGATACGGTGATAAAGGAGAGGAACATAACTTCCAATACAAGGTGACGAATAAGTGGAGCTTATTTTCCGATTTAAGGTGACGAAGGAGAGGAATATAACTTTAGAGACACGGTGACCCATGAGACGAGCATTACTTCATATCTGCGGTGAAGAAAGATAGGAGCATAGCTTCATAGATACAGCGATGAAGGAGAGGTAAACAACTTCTTAGGTAGAGTGAGGCAGGAAAGGACTATGACTTCAGAGATACGGTGATAAACAAGAGGAGCATAACTTTACAGATACAATGATGAAGCAGAGGAGCATAACTTTAGAGAACCAGCGACAAAAGAGAAGAGATTAACTTCATGGACAAGGTAATGAACGAGAGGAGCATAACTTGAGAGATAAGGGAGGAAGGAGTGAAGCATAACTTCAAAGACACGGTGACGATTGAGAGGGCATAACCTTATAGGTATAGGGAGTAAGGAGACGATCATAACTTCAGAGATACCGTGATGAACGAGAGGAACATACCTTCCAAGACAAGCTGACCAATGTGGGAATCATAATTTTAGAGATAAGGTAACGAAGGAGAGCACCATAACTTTAGAGACACGGTGACCAATGAGATTAGCATAACTTCAGAGCTACCGTGAAGAAGAAGAGGAGCATAGCCTCTAAAATACGGTGATGAAGGCGAGGAGCATAACTCAAAGGATACAGTGATGAAGGAGAGGAGCATAACTTCAGAGATACAGTGACGAAGGAGAGGAGCCTAGTTTCAGATACACGGTGTTAAAGCAGAGGATCATAACTTCAGAGACACGGTCATGAAGGAGAGGAGCATAACCTCAAAGACACGGTGTGGAAGAAGAGTTGCACAGCTTCAGAGATCAGGTGATGAAGGTGAGGAGCATAACTTCATAGATTCAATGATGAAGGAGAGGAACATCACTTTAGAGACACGGTGACAAAAGAGTGGAGCATAACTTCATAGATTCAATGATGAAGGAGAGGAACATCACTTTAGAGACACGGTGACGAAAGAGTGGAACATAACTTCAGAGATACAGTGTAAAAATGAGAGGCGCATAACTTTACTGATACGGTGAGGAAGGAGAGGAGCATAAATTCAGAGATAAGGTGAGCAAACAGAGGAACATAGGTTTAGAGATACGGTGATGACGGAGAGGAGCATAACTTCATAGTAACAGTGATGAAGGAGAGGTGAATAACTTCAGAGACCCGGTGATTAAGGAGAGAAACAGCATCTGAGATACGGACATCAAGGAGAAGAGCAAAAATTCATAAAAAACAGTGATGAAGGAGAGGAACATAAGTTCTGAGACAGGGCGTGAAACAAAGGATCATAACTTTTAAGACATGGTGAAAAGGGGAGAAGCATAACTTTAGAGACACGGTGATGAATGAGAGGGGCATATCTTCAGATATACTGTAATAAAGGAGAGGATCAGAACTTCAGAGAAACGGTCATGAAGTAGTGGAGCATAACCTCAGAGACACGTTGAGGAAGAAGATGAGCATAGCTTCAGAGATACGGTGATGAAGGAGCGAGCATAATTTCTTAGATACAATGATGAAGGAGTGGAGCATTACTTCAGAGATACTGTGATGAAGCAGAGAAACATAACTTCAGAGATATGGTGACGAAGGAGAGGAGCATAACTGCATAGATACAGTGATGAAGGATAGGAGCATAACATCAGAGATACAGTTATGAAGGAGAGGAACATAATTTAAGGGACACGGTAATGAAGGAGTGGACCATAAATTAAGAGATATGGTGATGAAAGAGAGAAGCATAACCTCAGAGACACGGTGATGCAGGAGAAGAGCATAGCTTCAGAGATACAATGATGAAGGAGAGAAGCATAAGTTCATAGACACAATGATAAAGGAGAAGAGCATAACTTCATAGATACAGTGATGAAGGAGAGCAGCATAACTTCGAAGGTACAGTGAGGAATGAGATGAGCATTACTTCAGAGATACGGTTATGCAGGAGAAGAACAGAATTTTCATGACAAGGTGACGAATGAGAGGAGAATAATTTCACAGATTAGGTGACGAAGGAGAGGAACTTAACTTTTGAGACACGGTAACCAATGAGACAAGCATAACTTAAGAAGAGGAGTATAGTTTCAAAGATAGGGTGATGTAGGAGAGGAGCATAACTTCATAGATACAGGGATTAAGGAGGTGTGAATAACTTCAGACACACAGCGACGAAAGAGAGGAGCATAAAATCCAAGACACGGTGAGGAATTGTTGGAGGATAATTTCAGAGATAGGGGACGAATGAGAGGAGCATAACTTCAGAGACACGGTGACGAATGAAAGGGGCAAGTCTTTAGAGATACGGTGATGAAGGAGAAGATCAGAACTTCAGAGACACAGTGATCAATGAGTGGAGCATAACCTCAGAGACACGTTGAGGTAGTAGAGGAGCATAACAACCGAGATATGGTGATGAAGGAGAGGAGCATAATTTCATAGATACAATGATGAAGGAGTGGAGCATAACTTCAGAGATAAGGTGCTGAGGAAGAGGAGCATAACTTCAGAGTTATGGTGACGAAAGTAAGGAGCATAACTTCCGAGAAACGGTTACGAATAAGAGCAGCATAATTTCAGAGATAAGGTGATGAGGAGAGGAGCATATCCTCAGAGACTCGGTGATGAACGAAAGCAACATAGCTTCAGAGATACATTGATAAAGCAGTTGAGCATAAGTTCATTGATACAATGGTGATGGAAAGATGCTTAACTTCATAGATACAGTGATGAAAGAGAGAAGCATATCATAAGATATATGGTGATGAAGGAGAGGAGCATTATTTACGGGACAAGGTAATGAAGGAGAGGACCATAAATTCAGAGATATGGTGACGAAGGAGATGAGCATAACTTCAGAGATACGGTGAGGAGGGAGAGGAGCATAACTTCAGAGACACGGTGACGAATTAGAGGAGCATAAGTTCAGAGATACTGTTATGAGGACAAGAGCATAACCTCGAAGTCACGGATGACGAATTTTAGGAGGATAATTTCAGAGATAGAGGACGAAGGAGATGAGCATAACTTCAGATATACGGTGAAGAATGAGAGGAGCATTGCTTCAGAGATACGGTGATGATGGAGAAGAGGATTAATCCCTAGATACAATGATGAAACAGAGGAGCATAACTTCATAGGTACAGTGAGGAAGTAGAGGAGCATAACTTCAGAGATACGCTGATGAATGAGATGAGCATAACTTCCAAGACAAGGTGACGAATCAGAGGAGAATAATTTCAGAGATAAGGTGATGAAGGAGAGAAATATAACCTCAGAGACACGGTGACCAATGAGACAAGCATAACCTTAGAGATACGCTGAAGAAGGAGATGAGCATAGCTTTGGAGATACGGTGATGAAGGAGAGTAGCATAACTTCATAGATACCATGATGAAGGCGAGCAGCATAACTTCATAGGTAGAGTGAGGAAGGAGAGGAGCATGACTTCAGAGATACGGTGATGATCGAGAGGAGCATAACTTCAGAGATACAATCATGAAAGAGAAGAGCATAACTTCATATGCACAGTGACGAAAGATAGAACCATAACTTCAGAGACACGGTTATGAAAGACGAGAGCATAACTTCAGAGACACCGTGACCAAGGAGAGGAGCATAGCTTCAGAGGTAAGTTCATCAAGGAGAGCAGCATAACCTCCTAGATACTGTGATGAACGAGACACGGCGACTAACGAGAGGAACATAACCCCAGACCCACGGTGATGAAGCAGAAGAGCATAACTTCAGAGATACGCTGATGAAAGAGAGGAACATAACCTCTGAGCTCCAGTGATGAATTAGAAGAGCATAACATCATAAATACAATGATGAAAGAGCATAGCTTCAGATAAATGGTGACGAATGAGAGGAGTATAACTTTAGTGATACGCTCACTAATGAGAAGAGCATAACTTCAGTGATATACAGATGAAGGAGAGGAGCATAACTCCAGAGACACGGTGATGAAGGAGAGGATTATTACCTCAGTGACACGATGACGAAGGAGAGTAGCATCGCTTCAGAGGTACGGTGATGAAGGAAAGGAGCATAACGTCATAGATACAGTGATGAAGGCAGGAGCATAACTTCAGAGACACGGTGATGAAGTAGTAAAGCATAACTTCAGAGACAGGGTGATGAAGGAGAGGAGCATAACTTTAGAGATACGGTGACGGAGGAGAAGAGCATAATTTTAGAGATACGCTGACAAGGAGAGGAGCATAACTTCATAGATACGGTGATGAAAGAGAGGAGCATAACTTCATACATACATTGATTTAGGAGTGGAGCATAACTTAATACATACAGTGATGAAAGATAAGATCATAACCTTATAGATACATTGATGAAAGAGAGGAGGATAACTTCTGAGCTATGGTGATGAAGTAGAGGAAACTTCAGAAACATCTTTGGGCAAGTAATTTGAGGACATCAACATGGCTTCGAGCAGAGGAACATCCGGCCACATACGTTATGCAGAGGGATGTTACTTAAAAATACTGTTGATAAATTAATTAATATTCGGTCACAGACTGCGTGATTAAGGAGATGAAAATGCGCCAAAAGACATGGTGATGAACTTGAGGAATGTGCGCCGATATAATCTGCGCTGAAAAAGAAATGAACAAGCGTCCGGAGGAATGGTGATGAAGGAGGAAAGTGTGGCCAGAGAAATTGCGACATAAAAGAATATACAGGCACAGACATTGTGATGAAGAGTGGAAACATGAAGACATAGACTGAGATGTAAGAGTCCATAGACATGGTAATGAAGGTTTGGAATACGAGTCCCGATACATGGTTAAGAAGGATAAGAGCACTCAGTCAGAGCCTCTGATGAATGAGAGGAACAGGCAGTAATACGTGTTGAAGACGGAGAGGAATATGCAGCAAGATGCATGGTGTAGAAGGTAAGAAACAAGCATCTAGATACATGGTTTATTTAGAAGAACAAGCTTCCAGAGTTCTGGTGATGAAAGAGAAGAACATGTGCTTAGAGAAACGGTGACGAAGAACATGCTGAAATGGTGATGAAGACAAACATAAAGACATAGACGGTGATGAAAGAGAGAAAAGTGCGTCCAGAGACATGTTGATGGAGGAGAGAAATATGCGGTGAGAGACATGCCAAGAAGTGGTGATAAAAGAGAGGAAAATGCAGCCAAAAAATGTGAAGGAGAAGTACATGCGGCTAATTTCATGGCTGATAATGGGAGAAACATGTTTCCAGAGACATGATGATGAATGAAAGGGCACAGATATAGCGAATGGGGAGCAAAGAAGTATGAAGCGGGGAAAATAAAATAAAATGCTTCGGCCATTATTGCTGAAGAGATACTTTGCGTCAAGCCGTAAAACGCCATACCAGTCTTAAGAGAAGGGTGGAGGAAGCATAATGTTATGAACATACGTGGGCGCAGTTAATCGTTAATATGTTAGTTCTTTTTAAGTTATCTCTGCTTTCTCATTTTTTTTCTTTATTATTTTGTCAATTTTATAGTTTGGGCAATTTTGAGATGGTTTTAGAGCCTAAAATTTTTCAGTATTGTTTTATATTAATAAAATGATAATTTTATTATTATAGAATTTTTAACGGGTTGGCGATTAACTGTGCTTCTGGCTATGGGGTTCCTTTGCTGGTAAGGGCACATGAATCCTAGTGATAAAGACAAATATGACCTCCCAGTTGAGAACCGCTGGTAAATCTAACCTAACCTAACCCAACTTAAACCTACCGAATGAGTTTAGGAAAACGTCTTTGAATGCATCTCATGTAAACAAAAGCGAACCCAATTTGACCAGGTGAACACTAGACAGGCCAGAGGGATAATGGATCCCTTAGTCTTCCCACGATTCCTAATATCTAACAAAAAGTTAGGCACCGGCATATTAATTAGTGTTTTTTCCTGTATGTAATGTTGCTGAAGTAAATTCTTTGGTAGTCACAACAACTTTAAAGTAGAATTTTGTATTATTTTTGTAATATCTTGAATATTATCCCCCCAAATAAGTAATTCAAAGGCCTATACCTGTGGCTTGTATTTAAACTTCTGATCAAATTAAGAAGCCTACTTAAAAAACAAAATTCGAGTCATGATTTATGGTGAATTGCCTCTGATTCAAGCTCAAGACGGTCGGTCGTTGAGCCTCCTTACAACGACCCTGAACCCCTGATTTTAAAGCAACAGCCAACGAGGGCATCTGCAATAGAAAACTTGTAGGAAGAGATATGAAAAAGAAAATGGTGAAGTTGGAGGAAGGGAAAATGCATGAAGGTAATATAGTCGCAGGTTATCCTCCAGGCATTGGGACCGGGAGATAAAAGAAGTCCTTATTATGATTAGTATTGATTTTATGAGTATAAGTTATTAATATTATTTATTATTATCATTACAGCCTGCTGGTCCGTGCTCTCCGCAGTGCTGCAGATTTCCATTTACAGCTTGCAGGGGATCGTCGTGTTCCCCCCCCCCCCACTCTCTATCATCAGCGATGGATATTGGTTCGCCAGCAAGAGGAGAGACAACAAAAAGTACCTCGAATTGAATCTGTGATGCCTTGGTGTGTGGGGAGAAACATGGAGCCCCCCCCCTCCCCTCGAGGTGACCATGGTTTCGGAGGTGATCCAACCCCTGATGGTACAATCTTCCATTGGGTAGAACCCAGACTCGGTGCTGTACAAGCTTCTCCTCAGATGCTCGGGCCCCTGAGGACTCGCAAGAGCAGGATTGGCCTCATACCCCGGCCAGTGCCACTTTTACAGCTGGAACCTCCTCCCTCTCGGAGGAGGATTTGCGCCGCACGAACAAATTCACTGTCTTTGAATTTCGGCGAACGAGGGATAGATTCCCGTATGTTTAGAAGCACGCCTACTTCACTTCGTGGCTGGCATACGTGTCTTCACTTAACTGGAATATTCCTTCTGCAAACGTGTGGAAGCGAGTCAAACGGATTCGGGGCAAGTCTATGCAGTAACCCCCTCCCATTCTACAGGAGAATGGGACCGCAATCTCGGACCCCGCGTTCGTGGCGGAGTACTTCGCGACCGCTTCCTCTCCATTCTCTTAGCCGGGATTCTGCTCCGACAGTATTTAGTGGGCGTTGTGATGTCGCTGAAGACCACAGACTGGACTTTATCTCTAGAGGTGAAGAACTCATCACGAATGGTATACATTCAGAGAGGCATGACCTTTCTGTTAGATTTTTGTCAACAAAATCTGGACAGAGGGTATCACCTAGACTTCTAGCGAATAGCTACTGTGCTCACCTTTTGTAAACCGAAGGGGAGATCACTATTCCCCAGCCCATTTCAGCCCAATCTCTCTGACTTCCTGCGCGTGCAGTGCAAGTAGATAAAAAAAATGGTAAATGTTAGACTAGCCTTTTTCCTGGACAGATGAGGCCACTTGTCTTCCGCACAGTGCGGCTTCCTGAAGTTACAATCCACGTCAGATAATCTGTTCCGACTGGAAAATGTCGTCTGCGAAGCCTTCCTTCGTAGCACTACGCCACGGTGTTTTTCGATATGGAGACCATACCGCATGGCGATATGGACTCATGGAGACTCTTCACACGATAGGGGCGAGGGGACAGTTCCCAATCTTTATTTTTCAGTTTTTGCGAGATTGTGATTTCCACGTACGGGTGGGAGAGAAGCCTCTATGGCTCAATGGAGCAGGAAGAAGGCGTCCCACATGATAGTGTCCTCAGTATCACAGTCTTTACTCTGAACATCAACTTATCACCTCGGTGCTGTCCAATGATTTTCTCGCTACGCTCTACGTGAACAACCTTTCGATCTCTTTTGGTACGCTCAGATGCCAACTCTGTAGGGTACCATATTTTACTATTTGTCACGACGCCCCGCTCCCAAAGCTTGTACAGCGCCGAGAGTATTCCGTTCGACCTTTTTGGAGCACACTTCGCGTCACGATGGAACTGTGCTAGTGTATACGGATGGCTCCAAGTCCCAAGAGGGGGGATCGGTTTCCACGCTGTGTCCCCTCTGTTTGAAGTAAGCGGGGCACTGCCAGTCGCTGTGTCTGTCTTCACAGCCGAGATGGTTGCAATACACAGCTTGGTACGGGACATTATGCGACGTGCCCGGTTCGGAAACCGGATTGTGATCTATAGCAACTCACAAAGTGCCCTGAGTGCTCTCGCGGCATTGGAATCTCCGCATCCCCTGGTTCGCGATATCCGTGACGCCAAGGTTTTGGCGAGCCGGGCGGATGTCGAGGTTATCTTCTGTTGGGTTCCTGGATATGTGAGAATTGCGGGGAATGAGCACGCCGATGAGGGCGCCAAAAGATCAGCCAGGACTGGGCGACCAGACCAGCGTTTCGCTCTTCCTCACACCCATTACATGTCAGGAATACGGGCAGCTCTCCAGGCTGCTTGGCAAAGAAGATGGGAGACGGTCGAGAAGAACTTCAAGTTGCGTGCCATTGTACTGCAACTGTTCCCATGGACCTACCCCTCAATGCCACAACGGCCTCAGGTTGCTTTCTGTTATCTCCGAATTGGACCCGCTCGTGGGACGCACCGCCATTTGATGGAGCGCTTCTCTACACGTTACTGCGATGACTGCGTTGTCCCCAGACTGTTCGGCACATTCTTGTTGAAAGTCCCACTCTGGGTGATCTACGTGCACATTACCTGTCCGGGATGAGCAGGATCGCTACCACTTGTCCCTTGTACTCGGGGCGGCTTCGTTCACACAGACTTGCGATCTATCTGGGTTTTTTTTTGAGGCGGTGCATGCTTTCGCGCCGCCTTCCCCCGAAACCGCGGCGTGTTTCCTTCTTCTTCTTGCCTTTTTTCTTCTTATTTTTTGTTTTTTACTTGTTTGTTTGCCTATTTTGTTTTCTTTTTCTATTTTTGATATTTTTTTCTTTTGTAATATATATATATATATATATATATATATATATATATATATATATATATATATATATATATATATATATATATATATATATAGTACAAGAGGAATAAGAATTGGACGCGAATGAGCAAATGAGACAAGAAACCGGAGGTTTTTTTAAAGGCGAGAGAGAGGGACATTAGAAGAATCCAGAATCAAAGGGAGCAGAGGGCGGCACAGTGAAGGCGATCTTTTATTGAGAAGACAGATATAACACCAGGGGAAAAAAGTTTTGAATTCCTGGCCGGGACTCGAACATGGGTCTGCTGATTGCCGGTCAGATGCTTTACCGCTAAGCTACCAGGAACAGTAACTATATTTCGCCCAAAGCGTTACCCCATCAAACCCAGTATCTCCCTAAGCTAGGAACCTCCAAGGAATTTTTATACCACATTCTCTTACCCGCTCACAATTTAAAGGCTCACTGTCCATGTCACATAGTTACTGTGCCTGGTAGCTTAGCGGTAAAGCATCTGACCGGCAATCAGCAGACCCGGGTTCGAGTCCCGGCTAAGAATTCAAAACTTTTTTCTCCCTGGCGTTATATCTGTCTTCTCGGTAAAGGAAGCCTTCACTGTGCCGCCCTCTGCTCCCTTTGATTCTGGATTCTTTTAATGTCCCTTTCTCTTGCCTTTAAAAAACAACAAAAAAACCAACTTCGGTTTCTTGTCTCATTTGCTCATTCGCGTCCAATTCTTATTTTCTCTTTTACTATATGTATTTATAGTCAACTACACCAGGTTTCTGCATCTTTCTTTCTGTCTTCAAATTTTATTTGAAAGACGGAAAATAAAAATTGCACCGCCCTGTGGTGGTTGTATAATCACCCGCAGATCCTGTAGTTTCTCCTTCTTTGTATATATATATATATATATATATATATATATATATATATATATATATATATATATATATATGTATATGTATATATATATATATATATATATATATATATATATATATATATATATATATATATATATATATATATATATATATATATATATATATATATATATATACACACTACGACAGATTGATATCCGCATTGCCGTACCTACCATTATTAATTGAGCCTTTTTCCTCAACCATTTTAAGTTCCCATTATATAATGACCATATTAAGAGATGTTTGTGTCTCCCTTTATTCGAGCTGATCAATGCGCTTTACCAATATTCCTCCTTCTCCTTTCGCAGCGTTCCTCCGCATCCAACCGATTCAGATGCAACAGCCTTACACTGTCCGATTTCGGTCCGTGGCCACCGGGATATACTTATGTATGAATCGCAAAGGCAGGCTCTACACCAGTGTGAGTACATCTTTTTCTGTCTCATATTTTTGTTTCAGAACTACAGTGTCACTTCTAATCTTAAGTAAATCATGTGGCAAGATTTGGAAATCCTTAATGTTTAGTTCCCCAAAATTAAATATTGAGGACTCCATATAAACTATTTAGATTTGGTCTAAATTAAAAGTGAAATTTTTAACGGTAAATGAATATGTATATCTGTGAAAATTTGTAGCTTAGGATACATTATGTGGAAAATTAAAGACAACCTCTGAACCCGATGTGCGGAAGGGATAGTAGCGCCAAATTGAATTAAGTCCGATCAGAGAGGAAAACCGGGTAAAGGAGGTATAAAACTGGAAAAGCAATTGATAAATGGCATATCAGAAATATCCTATATTTTTGTTATCGGTTAAGAAAAGCCGTCCTAGAGAATCACTACAGATACACTAAGGAGAATGACAGTACCCTATATTGCGACTAAATAGGAAATATCAGCCCGACTCTTCGGAACCACTGTTATAGGGGCTGCGCACGATCACGCCAAGACACTAAACAGCCAACTCACAAACATAAAAGGTAATATGAACAAGTCGGCCATTGTATACGAGATCGTATGCAGCAATTATCCTGAAAATAAAAATAAACAAGGTCTGCTGACCAAAGTCGGGCGCTCTCCCTTATTCTGATTTATGACCTTACGACCTTCAAAACTTTCAATAATTCCCGGACTAACCTTGGGAGGACCTTGGATATTATATTCATTAGAAAGAGAATGTAAAACAACATCAGAGTTTCAAATTTCGTTAGAATAGGCCGAATAGTTATTACGCCATTGCCAAATAATTATCGGGCTAACCTTGGGAGGACCTTGGCAATTATTATATCATTCGAAAGAAAATGTAAAACAACATAAGGGTTTCAAATTTTTTAGAATCAGCAGAACAGTTACAATGTTATTACCTATAATAAAATAATTCATTTGGATGACCTTGTCAATTATATTATTCGAAAGAGCATGTAAAACCACATAAGGGTTTCAGACTTCATTAGAATCGGCCTAATTGATACAATGTTATTACCAAAGAAAAAAGCAAAACATGGACTGACGGACCGTCCGACCGACCGCGATAGTTAGATATAGAGTCGCACGCAACTAAACAAGATTTGCTGACCAGGGCGCGTGCTCTCACCAATTCTGATTTATGACCTTACCACCTTCAAATCTTTCAATAATTCCAGGACTAACCTCGGGAGAACCTTGACAATTTTGGCATTCAAAGTATAATGTAAAACAACATAAGCGTTTCAAATTTTGTTCGAATCGGCCGAATAGTTATAATGTTATTGCCAAAAAAACAAAAAACAAAACGGGGACTGACGGACCAACGGACAAACTGACATAGTGAGATATAGAGTCGATCGCGACAAAGAGTAAAAAATACTCCAGTCCAGGATCGAAGTGTATAGAAGAGCCTCCCGATGAAACGATCCCCCTCGCTTATTGCATCTCATTGCACTTTTAAGGGGCACGAAATGGATTGGGAAAGAGCTAGAATCGTCGGGAGAGAGGCAAAAATAAATGAAGAATATTATTAGAAGTCTGGCTCGCAGAAGTAGAGTGCATTGATAGACATATAGATATAAACACTGCATACAATTGCTTAAAGTAACACTTGAGCGTAGTTTTATTATTTGTTAACTTGTTTTCATTATTTTTTTATATTCATATTTTCATTTTCTTGTCATTTTGTTCGGTATTCATTTATCTATTTGTACATATTTCTTTCTGAGGTACAGTTTCGCACATCCCTTTTAATGTAAAATATCTCCTTTATTTAGTATCAATTTATTTCATTATTTATTGGTTTGTCTTAGTTTTTTTTTATAGACCTTTTACACCTAGACAACCACTGGAATACAATCATGAACATCATAAAAATCACACCACGCAAGACACATTTATTAAACACTTATCATTATCCACCAACACGCAAAACTCATCAAACTATACAATAACTACTATGGCAAAGGCCCACGACAAAAAAACCCACTAAACTCATAGTCCCGACATCTTTCAATACGTGAGGCTGGATCGGAGCCGCCAATGGTGCGAGATAGCCCGCATCACGGATGACGATCGTTGCATTGACCTTTCTTTATTTTGGTGGAGCATAAAGAGGATTTTAGGAACAAGCCAAAACTGATTACCATACTACACTTTAACCGCACACTCACTGATACTAATGACGCATCTTCCACGCATTCAGGTTATACTGTAACACGTTGCGTACACACAACGCACCTAAACTTCACGTGCAAGACCACTTCCAGGAATTCCGGTTATGGTGTCGGCCCTATGCTGATAAGTGATGAACGAGCTTGGGCTTGCCCCCTGATACGAATGGAGGTAATCGATAACTCTACCATTTTAACCATCGATTAAACAAAGCACTACCTAATATCTACACCAAAACGCACCCCGGGCGTTCAGGCCTTCCAGCCACAGTAATACATTCCCTCCCAGAAAACAGTTCCCCTACACTTACACACCTTTCCAACGCCTCCTTCACCTCCTGGCACTGCTTACAACGTTTAAAACATCACACAACATAGTGCTACACAAACAAAACAAAGACACAAACTCGCAAACAACTATAGGTCTAATGCACAACTAGAATACATAGGCAAAATACTTTAGGGTATCATTAACAGCCATGTCCGAAATTTTCTGGAGAGTGACTTGTTTTCCCCCTGCCAATATGGTTTCAGGAGAGGCCGGACTACTTAAGCAGTTAGGGTCATCATTAAAGACTTAATACAGAGACCATGACAATCACGGCAGAAAACAGTCTCCATCAGCAAGCATGTGGAGAAGGCCTTCGATAAGATGAGGAACTTCCTTGGAAACTAGCCATCAACACGGAGTTCCCTATCTGCACCAGAAGGTTTATCTCACACTACCTTACCGACCGAAGGTGTCACATTCAATACAGCAGCACAATAGTCTGCCAATTTACAGCTCACGCAGGTGAACTCAAAAGTAACGTACTGGCTCCTACACTATTTATAATATGCACCAATGACACCCCACGTCCAATCCAAAACCGCACATACTGTCCTACGCTGATGACGAGACTATGGGTCAGGGCCCATACAGGATCGCGCGCCGTGGACAAATACAGGGTCACCCACCAAAACGCGCCTGCACACACATTCATTTTGTGATATACCCTTCATTCATTCACTAATCAACCTCACTTTGCAGGACATGACAGGAGCATCGCCTGTGAACACAACTAGATCTCAATGGGAGCTCCAGCAAAGAAAATACTGCGTCAAACATTACTACAAGACAGGCTCGTTTAAGAAAGTGCAGGACACTTTCGTGAATCAGTTCGAATGGGAAAAAGGCCCCCTCCCCAGAGCAGAATTCCGGACTAGGTGGACCATTTCTAGAACTATGAGACAATGGAGAATCTAAATGTAGACAGTTACAATCGTCCAAGCCATTCAGGACGCCCCATGAAGCGTACAGCTTAGCTGGTCGATTTCTGTGAGAGAGTCAGTTCAGTAAATTCCAAAACGTTCTGTGCGCAAGCGAAGTCAGTCCCTCGGTATATCCCGTGAGACTTGCAGAAGAGTGTTATTAATGAATATAAAGGCCTACCCCTACAGAATACAGACGAAACAGACCCTTACAGCTTCAGACAAGGAGCAGAAAAAAGCTATGGCAGCCAAGATACTGGAAAAGATTCAGGAGACCCCAACTTTCCTTAACCTTCTTTGGACCTGAGATGAAGCTCACTTCCATCTTAAAGGAAAGGTAAACTCGAAGACAAATGTCTTCTGAGGGACCTCCAGACCAATGAGGTAGCCACCAAGCCCCTACACTCCCCTAAATGTATGGTTTGGACTGCAATCTGGCGCGACAGTGACAGTCACCAAGGAACGGTATATTAAGGTCCTCGAAACCTTCAAAAGGGAGCTGCAGACCCTGTTCCAGTTGCTTATGGGGAAGTTCTGGTTCCAGCAAGATGGAGTTAGATAGAAACGAAATAGAAGCAGAACAAGAAAGTCGAAACTAAAATGTACTCCCCTCTACCGATATAAATAGACTATAACATAAATTACTACATAAGAGCGAGATAGGAGATATTCATACGAGCAAAGAAAGTTAAAGGTTAGTCAAGAGATACCTATGAATTAACGAAGACGGCAAGAAGAAGATTGTGCTCGACAGTGGCAAATGCTACAGAGAGGTCTGGAAGTACCAGAATGGAAGTTCGCCAGCATAAACCACCCGATGGTCTATGCTGGCAAGCCTAAAAACAAATTTAGTGGCGTGTATGGGTTAAAACCATGTTAGAAATCCTTATCAACATTGGACAAAGAAAGGTGATCGAGCGCCCGGACGGATGCTAGTCGTTGAAAGATTGAAAGATTTTTGAAAGCAACGGAGGCCTGCCAGGTCTTTTGAGTTCAAGTTAGATTTCTTAAGAATAGAGTGAGATCAGAACATCTGAAATAAGATCGTACCACTCCAGGTGGCATTTTAAACTTGGACGGAAAGAATCGAGATGAAAATAGCTCTTTTTCCAAGAAAGATGGAAGTTGATAGCTAATGGGATTTTAGGTCAAGCAGAGCATCAGACGTGGAGTGAAACTTTCGGAAGTCCTACTATGCAGAAAACAGGTGGCATCCGCTGTCAAGGAAGATGGCTAATCTAACATTTACCAATTTCTCCATGAACTTGCACACGCAGAAGGTTATAGAAATACGGCGAAAACCGGTCATGGTAGACTGATCTATCTCCGGTTTGTGAAAAGTGACCACAGTAGTCACTTACTAGGAGCCTGTGAGGATGCCACTGACCGGATGGTGTTGAAGATATCTAGCGAAAATATGATGCCTTGCTCCCTTAGGTGTCAGCATGGTATACAGGACGTCGTTCTGAGAATGCGGTGTTCGCGCATGAAGCAAGATCGGAATGCAACTCACTCAACGTACACCTGTCTTTGAAAGGATCTCCTCTGGACTGCTACTGTCTGAAGCGAGTAGAAGAACGGGTGTAAATTGCGCATATTCGTGCGTGTCCCCCATACCGGTGTAGTGGGATCACAAAACCCTTATACTCCATAAGGTGGGCAGGGGGCACGCACTAAGCATGATCTTTTGTAGAAAGAGAACTAAGGAGGAACGGGAGGACGCGAGCCTCCGCAGTTCTCCCAATTAGCCTAGAGTCTACGATAATTCCTGGAGGCAGAACTCCGGGAGCTGCTGGACATCAGAAGTGCCGAAGGCGATGTCGCATCCAATGACTTATTGGGGAAGGTTTGGTTTACCATGCGAGTCTTTTCCTCCCTTTGTCTATTGTGGGTGGGATAGCTTTCGAACTGTGGGTCACTCTTTTTGGAGAGTCCCGCGGCTCCGAGTCGTCCTGTCCAGCCTTGGGTGGGAGCGTGGAACCTGAGGCAGCATAAATGCTGTTTTCATTATGCATGACAGCCTTAGAAATCACAGGAGACGTCCTCACAACCACCTTCCTGGGAGAGAGGTGGAGGGGGGGGGGGCAGAGGGTCGTGCGACTATAAAGAATCGGTGGAGGTGCGCAGTCGTTTAGTCTAATGGGAAACTGTCACGCGTAGGAGCGGAGAAAGCCTTAATTTTAATTAAAGTTATTATCTCGGTGCTGCCCAAAGATGTTCCCGCTACGCTTTACGTAGACGACCATTCAATCTCTTTTTCTTTAGCTAGATTCCAACTCTGGAACGTCGACTCCAACAAACAATGAACTGCATCTCTCGCTTTGTCGAGGCGCACAGGTTTCAGTTTCATTTGGCCAAGTCTAAGGTGGTGGAATTCTGCCCGTGGAGCCATTTGCTCTTCCACTGGACCCCCTTCTGAGGTAGAACCTTCAAAAGAGTTTCGACTGGGCGCGTCCTGGAGAGGCCTCGGGGACTTCTGACGCTTCGGGAGGATCTTACACAGGAGTGTAAGATCTGTTGAATAACCTCCATTTTTTTAGGAGTCTTTTCTTCATTTATTTCTTTCACAAGTCTATCTCATATGTCCTTCTGTTTTTCTTCTATGAGATACATAATCTCATCTTTCTTTTAATTCATCGTCATTTGCCATGCTCCGATTGCCCCGAGAATCGCTATTTTGTTGTAAACATTGTCCAGGTGTCTGTTCTTCTCTCTTATCTCTCCTCTCCATCGAGGATGTAGAAGTGTGCAGTGCGTTATACTTTGGATATTTCTACCATCCCTCTCAATGAAGGCTGCTACCAATCGCTCATTTTTTTCTCTATTTCCTTTAGGTTTACTTTTGCAAGATAGCCTCGGTTGAAATTCATAAGTTCTTCCTTGAATCTGTTGTAGCTCTTTCTGTTTGGTATCGGCACTTGTATATGGTTCAGTAGTATTCCAATATGCTCACTACGGGCTGCATGTGGATGTCATATGGAATTTAATAGCTGCTTAGTGCGAAGTCTGGCTTTGCAGCAGCATTTACAGAGACAGAAAGCCGGGCGCTATTTGCCGAAAAAGGCGCTGTCGCCTTTGAGGAATTATCGGGCCACAGCGAGCAAATGCTCGCCCGATAATTCCTCAAAGGCGACAGCGCCTTTTTCGGCAAATAGCGCTCGGCTTTCTGCCTCTATGAAGCGTACGGCAATTACCGTGAGGGTCTTATCTTCGAAGAGGTCCCTGTCATCTCTTTCTAGCTAGGCCTGAAGGGCATATTCCTTCAATGGAATTGCCACAGACCAGATGGCAATTGGGAGGAGCTGAGGATGGTCATCTCATCCCGTTCCCTTTTATCTATCTTTTTGCAGGAGACCTTGTCTGATGCGTGCCACCTGCCTACCCTCTTGAGGTATAGTATAAGGGTTTTGCGCCCCCACCAACGTGGGATGGAGGCCGGGCATAAGGATGCACCATTTACACCTGGCATGAGGTTTCCGTTATATTATTTGCTCTAAATGTCATCTTTCCGATCGACGCAAGGGACTTCCGCCGCACCGGGGCACAGTTTCAGATGCCATTTCTACTGCTCTGGGACTTAAACAATAGACAACCCCTCTGGTGAAACTACTCGATCGATTCTAGGGTTCAGATCCTTGCCATTTTGTCGAACGAGCTGGGTATAGGTGTCCAAAATGTGGATCAGTTGACGCATCACTGCCTGACAACCGCTTCATCTTCCTGCTTTGAACACTCTTTGTACTCTCCGGATGTATAGTATGATTTTGTGTGTGAGATGGTCGATGAACTCTATGGTAGTAGTCCCTTTCCCATTAAAATATCATTTTATGGAAAACTGCCGCCTGAAAGACCACCCAGGTGATGCTTAGAGTACGAAGGTTGGTCCCCATTTAAGGAAAAGAATTCTCTGTCTGAGTCGGGGAGTTTAGGTCGGTGGATGAGGCCGTTGATTTCTTATCATCTCCGTGTGCTTAAAACTATTCCTAGAACGTCTGGCTATTTTGCAGACTCCATCTGTGGTGGTCAGCCGAATGTGAGAAGGCCCTCAAACAGAAGCGTTATGCATACACGCTATAAGCGCTGCCCGAACGATTTCACTGTCAATGAATTTCGTCGAGATAGGGCTAGGTTCAAGAATGTTTCGAAGCACGGTTGTCAATCTTCCTGACTGGCATACGTGTCTATATTTAACGGGAAGAGCCATCTTGAGAATGTGTGAAAGCGAGTCAAAAGGATTCGAGGCAAGTTCGTTCAGGACCTCGGATTTTCTAGAGAATGGGACCCAAATCTCGAATTCTTCGTCCGTGGAGGAGTCTTTCGCCACCACATTCTCAGTATTCTCTAGCCGGGATGCTGCTTCTCTAGGATTTAATGCATACTGTGATGTCCCTGAAGGAAGCCGACTGGACTTTACATCCAGAGGGGGAAAACCCTTTAACTACACTTTTACAATGAGGTAGTTGCGTTCGCTCTCGCTTCGTGCGTGGAAACTGCCCCTGCCTTTCTCTTAGATTTGTTCAACAGGGTCTAGACAGAGGGTATCCTCCCAGACTCCAGGCGAATGGCTACTTGCTTGCTTTTCCCAAACTGGGGAGAGATCGCTCCAGTCCAGATGGTTTTCGGCCAATATCCCTAACAACCTCCTGTGTGTGCAAGTTAATGTAAAAATTGGCAAATGTCATTAGATTAGCCCTTTTCATGGCAAACGGATACCACCTCTATTCTACACAGTGGTGCTTCTGTAAGGTTCCACTCCACGTCCGATGCTCTGTTCTGACTGGAAAATGCCGCCTGCGAGGACTTCCTTCATAGATAGCACCAGGCTTCTGTAGTTTTTTTATCTGGAGAAGGCTTATGATACCATATGTCGCATAGATATACTCCATACAATGGGACAAGGGGAAGCTTCCCAATCTTTATTTCATTGTTTTTGTGAGATCTTCGAATCCGTGTACATATTGTGGGAACCCCCTTAGTCCAATGAAGTAGGAAGAGGATTTCCTACATGAAAGTGACCTTAGTGTCACAGTCTATGCTTTAACAATTAACGTTATCATCTCGGTGCTGCCCAAAGATGTTCTCGCTACTCTTTACGTAGATGACCATTCAATCTCTTTTTCTTTAGCTAGATTCCAACTCTGGAACGTCGACTCCAACAAACAATGAACTGCATCTCTCGCTTTGTCGAGGCGCACAGGTTTCGGTTTCATTTGGCCAAGTCTAAGGTGGTGGACTTCTGCCACCACCCTCGGCACTACTCCAACCCGGCCTTCTTCATATACGGGGTTTGCCTGGAAGTGGTGGATTTGCACCGTTTCCTTGGTCTTGTTTATGACCGATGTCTCACATTGGAGACTCGTATTCGCAGCCTTAAGGTCTCTTATGCCAGCACCATGGCCATTTTTCCTTCCGAGAAGGTTCAGCATTTGGGATGCTGTTGAGGATAATTTCTTATTTTACTACCGATCATTTATTTTCTCGAATATTAAGTACAGAGGCAAATTATACGCCCCGAAGAGTCGTGTGTATTGGATAAGGTGGACTAGATCCATCACACCGGTATCATCGGCGCGATTCTTGGCTTTCGCACGTCCCCCATTGAGAGCCTATATGTCGATACTGGGAAGATGTCACTCGCTCTGGGCCATACACATCGATTTATGCGCTTGTACGTGCGAGCGTGAAGTCTCCTTCAGTCGTCAATGGTGCTCACTGCATCGCAGCCGATCTCTATAGTGCCTATGCCGCTGAGAGACGGTAGTCATACACTAATCCATTTTCGGTTTAAGTTCAGGAATCTCCTTCGAGAGTTTGGTCTAGCTCTCGGGCCGGTGACACCTCTGATAATAGTTTGTCACCCCGCATCTGCTCCCTTGAAGCTTCCACAGCGTCAGGAGTATTCCGTTCTATCATTTTGTTCAACACTTCGTGTCACGCTGTACC
Source organism: Ceratothoa steindachneri (assembly GCA_963969495.1). Lineage (NCBI taxonomy): Eukaryota > Metazoa > Arthropoda > Malacostraca > Isopoda > Cymothoidae > Ceratothoa > Ceratothoa steindachneri. The sequence goes on from OZ018325.1 coordinate 103,432,940, forward strand.
CGTGCTAGTGTATACAGATGGCTCCAAGTCGAGGAGGGGGTCGGGATCCACGCCTTATCTCATCTGTTTGAAGTCAGCGGGGCTCTACCAGGTGCTACGTTTGTCTTGACGGCCGAGCTTGGTCACAATAAACAGCTCCGTGCGGGAGAAAATGTGTCATGCCCACTTTGGAGAGCTGATTGTGATCTTTAGCGACTCAATAAGAGCCCTGAGTGCTTTCGGAACATTGGAATCTCTACACTCCCTGCTTCGCGGTATCCAGGAGGACATGGTTTCCGCGAGTCGGGCGGAGATCGAGATTATCTTCTCCTGTGTTTCTGAACATGTGGGAATTGCGGGGAATGAGGTTGCCAAAGAGTCCGCGAAGACTTGGCGACCAGACAAATGTTTCGCTCCTCCTCACATAACAGCAATCTGGGCATACCTCCGAGCTTCCTAGTAAGAATGTTTCGAGAAGGCTGAGAAGAACTTAAAGTTGCGTACCATTGCACTGAGGCTGCTGCCATGGACCTATTCTCCAATGCTGCCTAGGTTCAGGTATCTTTATTTCGTCTTCTATAAATGATGGTTAGGTTAGGAAGAAGTAATAAAATGTACAAAAAAGTGATTACTCTTGTTTAGGCCTTTAAGTTATAAGTTTAATATGAGATACTAACCACCGCTATTTACTGTACTGCCCCAAAAAGATCAGAAGGACTGCATTTCTTTCACAACATCTTCCTTAAATTTTGTCACAGAAAATCCAAGCCGTCCAAAATTGGTGTATGTACAATAACCAACAGGTATGAACTACGTATGAATGAAGTGTATTCCCATTCAGATGAATAAAACTAATTTTTTCAACAGATAAGTAATTTACCGGAAAATTTTAATAGTAAAAAGAATTTGAAAGCTTAGCTTTCTTGTAGAGAGAACTGGAAGTGTTTGCATAGCAACTAACTCTTGCCAGCTGTTGTCTAGGTAATATGCCTAGCTTCTCTTTGTCCGTGTGCTGCTTGTAAAGCTGCGCCACCAAGATGGTATTTTAATTGGAACTGTCGAGGAATAGGCCGAGGGGTGGTTGGAGTTTTCCCCAACTCTTATATATATATATAAATATATATATATATATATATATATATATCTTATTATCCCAAATGCGGAGGAGGAGTCATACTACTTCTTATACTTCGTTCGGCCCGTGTCCTGAATGGGTTTATTGACTCTGAGTGCTTAGAGGTTGGCTACGGAGGGATTGAAATGAACTTTGCCAGCAAGCGACCCAAAGGAAGTTAGATACACAACAATATGAAAATGGAGTTTTAGTGAACAATAAACAAGAAAATATATATATATATATATATATATATATATATATATGTATATATATATATATATATATATATATATATATATATATACAAATAATGTGCTTTGAGAGATAAATTAATAAGTGAATCTTGGATATCTCACTTGACTTGAAAATTACTATTCACCATACAAATCCCTATACACTTGTAATGCTGGTAAGCTTCGTGGTGAAGTCGGGGAATGTGAAAGGGAAGGGTTACCTTGGAACCTGATGTTCGGGTGGCGCTGGTGAGTGAAGGTAGTGAGGTAAGAGGTGGAGATGATGAGGCAGGTTCTCCAGGGACCGACCTGATCCAACAATTCCGTCACGAATCTGCTGGAAGAAGGCGGTGACGGGAGCTTCTTGTTAAAGAGGACCCCACGCTCGTGAACTACGAGGAATCTTGGGTGCCTCTGCGAGGATGGGGAGGGAAGGGGGTGTTGAAGTGACTTATCAATGCGTAGGGTCATGTAGAAAAGACGAGATGTAGTTTTCTCGTTTAGGGAACCAGAGTGAGGCTGTTTGTAGCTTCGGCTCTTACACGTGAGTACGAGCTTGGGTCCACACTGACTTGCAGTCCAACAGGGTAAGGAGCCTCCTTAACTAGGACCGATCTCCTCTCTGAAGACTTGATGCTTCGAAGAATTACCACTATACCAGTAGATGGCCATTCCTGCCCCGCTAGACGCTGTGCAAGCTCTACTACTTGCTTAGGTAACCAGAGTGAGGCTGTTTGTAGCTTCTGCTCCGACACTTGAGTATGAGCTTGGGTCCGCACTTCCGTGTAAACCAACGGGGTAAGGAGCCTCCCTAACTGGGACTGATCTCCTCTCTAAAGACTTGATGCTTCGACGAATTACCATTATACCGATAGATGGCAATTCCTGCCCTGCTAGACGCTGTGCAAGCTCTATTACTTGCTTAAGGAACCAGAGTGAGGCTGTTTGTAGCTTCTGCTCCGACACGTGAGTACGAGCTTGGGTCCGCACTGCCTTGTAGACCAACGGGGTAAGAAGCATCCCTAACTGGGACCGATCTCCTCTCTGAAGACTTAATGCTACGATGAATTACCACTACACCGATATATGGCAATTCCTGCCCCACCAGACGCTGTGCAAGCTCTACTACTGAGGGTTAAAAGAATTCGTCTTTTATACTCGAAACTCAGGAATGGTTCTCAGGGCGCCGGGAGTAGATTAGATGTCAAGCTACTCCATTTCGTCCTTTATAAACTTCCCACAACTATTGGAAGCGAAGATGGGCTCCCATTTATCGATCAACAGTCCGGGACGGAACTCGGTGGTTAGCTGAAATGGCTGGCGGTTTCTCCTGGTTCGAGACCACCAGATATTTGGCCGGAAGGGGAAGGGTTGATAAGCGGCCCGCCCTGAAGGAAGGTGAGCAAAACTTGGGAGCATTATGCTATTCTCCTACAAGAACCATTGGAGATACTGTCAAGCGCTCCATTTGTGTAGTCTATAGTAATCTGTCAACCTATGACAAAATAGGTTTGTGTAAGACTGGTAAATGAACCGGTATCCAAGGAACAGCTCAAGAAGGTAAAACTGAGCCATTATCTAAATTGTGAATAAGGACAGTTTCTAAACGGCTGCAGCTGTTTATTAAAAATTAGGAAGATTTTGGCCATCAATGGAAGAGACGAGCAAACTGTGTCACGTCGTCAGCTCGTATTGCATTCGCTACTGATTAGGTTGCATGGACGGATGACCAATGGAACCAAGTCCACTTCAGTGACAAACCTAAGTTCAATTTGCTCGCATAGAATCTCAGGAGGTTTGTTCTTTGCAGAGCAAAAGAAAGAGTGTATGTCAGTTCTACCAAAAAGAGCGTGAAGTTTGGCGGAGGAAATGTCATGTTCGGGCGTGATTTCAGTTGAAGGCACTGGGCCACTTGTGCACTTACAGGGCACAGTGAATGCACAGGTGTACAATAAATTGCTGCGACAGCGTGCTTTGGCCCATCTGAGACACTCCAAAGGCTAAACTGCAATTTTCATGCAGGCTAATGCCCTCTGCCACACAGTTAAGTCAGTGAATGCCATCACTGTTATGAACAGACCTGTACACAGTCCGGACCTGAATATCATTGGAAATGTTTGGAAGACACTCAGGTGTGATCTCAAAAGCGAGGAATCCGAAAACCGTTCAAGAACTCTAATAAATTGTTTAAGATGAATGGTGCAAGTAGAGTGCGCAGGAGTATCAACAGTTGGTTCGTTCTTGTGGCAGGATATATCAAAGCACCATCGAGAATAAAGGCCTCTAGAGACACATAAAATAAATAATCGCTTTATTCCAATAGAAATTTGTTTTGCTTATCTGCTGATGATAACTTTCGTTTTATTGTTCGAAATGGGAATACACTTCACTCATACGTAGTTCATATCTGTTGGTTATCGTACATACAGTAACTTTGGACGGCTTGGATTTTCTCTGACAAAGGTTAGGGAATTTGTTGTGATGGAAATACAGGTGTTCTGATCTTTTTGGATGGTGCTGTACAGTGTATGGCAGCCGCAGAGAAGTCTAGGCGAGACTCCGCGTGATCTGCCACACCAGATGTGGCTCAATTTCGCTGTACTCGGAACTGGTGTTTGGAGAAAGACTTTTACTATTAGTTTGTCAATAAATTAATGTCGCACTTAGAACACTTGTAAATGATGCTTCTTAGAGTGTAAACTGTTTTAAAAGTTTGCTGCAATTTGTTTACAGATAGATGTATTAATATATAAGCAGCCTATTTTAAGCTGTAGTAATGCCTAAGCATTTTTTAAAATACCAAAATTGTATTTGGGTACCACACTAATTATCTGACTGACAATTTTTACAACGTGTGAATATTGTTTCAACCCTAACCTAACCTAATTTAACTGTTTAACAATTGCAACTTTTAAATGAAGGTCTTGAACACCAACGTCCTTCACTGGTCAGCCGAAAGAATGTCCTCCAAAATTACAATCCACACCCAAACGGAACTATTTTTTCCACTGCATAGTAACTTTTCGGACGCCCTGTATATATACGTACAAATGGTGTACGTGTATTAAAGTAGAATTTTCTAGGCCACAGTTGGCAGCAAAGTGAGAGAGTTGTGGTCACCCGATGCGTCTCCTATCGCCAAATTTTATCTTCCTCTAAATAACAGAACGTAGCAACGTGTACGTTAAGGATGAACGCCTTGATCCTCGTATCTGCAACTCATAAGTCGACAGCGCGTGCGTGTTTTCGTGTTTGGCATCCATTTGTAATGGAATTAGTATGATAATCTCTGGGTTTCTTCTTCATCTTCTTTTCGGTTCGTCTCACGAATCCATTTTAATAAACCCCCCTCTCTCGTCTCTCTCTCTCAGTATATATCGTTTGTCTGTTGACTGTGTAATGAATTCATGCACCTCGTTACAAAGACGCCTGAGAGCAGAATGAACATTCCTCAGTACATTTCATCTTTTTCCTAATAAGGATTTGTGGACTATGAGTACATGTCACCTTTCTTCCAACTCATTTTGTTTTATTCCTCTTTCACCTGATGGCAAAGACATACACACGAAGAGATAAAGAATACCCTGGGATGGATTTTGTACCTGACAAGTAACCAAAGAGTAGGGATTGTATCGACACCTGTGAAAATCTCACGTTCAACACATGAAGTTGCAACGGTTTGGCCATTTTTGGAGAGTTTGCCAAACAGCGCCTGGCATATCGAGTGCCCTTTCACCAAACTCCTGTGCAGCTGGCTTCCCAATCCTTAAACCTTCACCAAATCTTGAAGTTTATGATCGCCTTTTTCACTAAGGTCTTTTAGGGGTTCGAAAATGACATAAAGGTCTCATAAGTTCAATCACTAACCTTTAAGTAAATGGCTTCCCTCTACCTACCCTGTCCTATTTTAAGGTTGTCTTGGCTTCTAAGAGGAAACTAATGACACGAAAAAGAAAAATTGTAAACGAATATAAAATCAATAGTAAATATAATAAATATTAAAATATTTGATGATAATGATAGAAAATTGTTTTTAATTTTTACATAAAAAGAATATAGTGAAGGATTCGCCCCAGGATGAAAATTAACGTCAAAGCCTTTTTGTTCAAAATAGATCTAGTAAGAATAACAAAAATATAAAGATGAATCAGTATATTTGAGAGAGATATTCTAATTAGATTATTAATAATTACGTGGAAGTTTCCTAGATACATGTATGCATGCAGGTAAGTAGAGACAGAAAGTTAGTGAAGAAGGGAGGACAGAATGATTGCGACCAAATATGGATAAGCCACACAAGATGTTGCGACCTTCTGGGTACAAATGTTCTTGTTTGTCTATTTAGTTCGACTGGTTCACTTGCATTTTCAAACGTTAGATTTTTACCCATAGCAAATATATCGGATGAAAATAAATATTTATTCCAAGGATGAAATTAGATGCATTTACAATCGATTTGATTTATTCTGTAAGCCGTTCTCTTTCCTCGAACGGCACACTTTTCGTCCGACCTTCATAAAACGCCATTTTACCGCGTCCTTCTACAGGAGGAGCCCATCTCGAATGCGTCTCCATTTTGTGCGGTGGCAATCCTTCCATTGGGGAAAATATACCAACAAAACACTTTGTTTTGAGAATAAAAGAACCCAGAAGTTAATTTTACACAAAATGAACACTTATTATTGGGTTTAAAAGAACATTTTTGATACATTTGTTATGGTCCGATCGGGAATTCTTGGGTGAACGTATAATTATACCCAAGAATGTTAGTGTACACAGAAGCTCATTCGGGTAGTCGATGCGCGTGTTTATCTATTGTGTAATTGAATTTGGAATTAAGGGGAAGCAAACTATCCATAGGTAGGTGGAATCTCTAGTAAAAGTAACTTAGTAAAGTAATAAAATAATAATTTCATTACGGAAACCAGAAACCAGTTGATATTGTGAAAAAAAAACATTTGTCAACCATTTCACCGTTAGTGCAAAATTAGTAAACGCAATACGATAAATTTGTTTTCCATGAACTCAGAGAATGTATAGCTTATACCATATGGATCACCCGGCTTCATTCTCTGTCGTCAAAGAAACAGGTTTGAGGCAGGACATTTCATCATTGTATTTTCTCTCTCTCTCTTTCTCTCTCTCTTACACACACACACACATACACAAACACACCACCTCAAAGAGGAGAAATCGGGTCTTTCAAGAATGGCCCGATGGCGATTCCAATCAATTGCTATATCGAATTTAACATGCTTCATATGAGACAATTTGCGGTGATAAACTTGTTAGACTAAGCTATGTAGAGAGCAGTCCTTGATAGGGGAAAATGGGGGAAGTTCGAACGGTGGTTATTGTCCTTTACCCCTGGCTAAGGTCTAGATGGTAATGTCTCTTACTCTTGGCCAAGGTCTAGATGGTAATGTCTCTCACTCCTGGCCAAGATTTAGAATCTAATGTTCTTTTACTCCTGGCCAAGGAGTAGATGGTAAAAGTCTTTTACTCATGGCCAAGATTTAGAATGTAATGTCCTTTTACTCCTTGCCAAAGGGTCAGATGGTAAAGGTCTTTTATTCCTGGCCAATATTTAGATTTCATATCCTTAGCTCTCAAATAAGGTATATGTACATCCTTGAACTGAGGATGGTAAAGCAAGGATACAAAGAGGAAGAGCTTGTTTCCTTTTTATTTTCCGTTCGCCATTTACTCTTTTTCTTCTTCCCATTTCAGTGCCAACGAAGTTCCGAGTGCGAGTTTCTGAGTCGCATCGAGAAGTCCTACTTCACGACCCTCGAGAGCAAGAGGCACTCGGAGCGATATATCGCGATCGGGTCGGAACGGCGGATCAAGAGGGCTCGACGCCTTCGAGGGAAGCCGCTCGTCGAGGACCACTTTTTCCTGGAGTTTAAGAAAAACCTCAAGGACACAGATCGGGTGTTCCGTGGGGCCTTTCCCCGGGGCTCAGCGTTGCTGCAGCACTGTGCAGAGTACGTGCCGATCTTCCCCAGAGAGAAGCCGAGGGGACCCGGGGCTTCTCTCCCACTACCCGCGACTCCTTTGACTACATCTCCCCGGTCGGTCGGACCGAATTCCTGCGCCGGAAAGAAGGGGAGTGGGGTCCGTGCCCCCTCCTTGTCGAGACCCGGTAAGAAGAAGAAAGGGAGGAAAGGAGCGAAGTGTCAACGTGACAGGGCCCTCCGCAGAAGGCGGCCCCGCCGTAGGTGCAAAACGGATCGATGTCGCAAGCGCCGACGCCGCTGGCGACGCAAGCACAAAAAGCACTTGCGAAAGAATGGGGAAAAAAGGGCTTGGCGCAATGGTCACAGACAGAACCATAATAGTAGTATTAGCAGTACCGACGGTCTTAGCAACAGTATTAGTAATAATAACGAGAGGAATGTCCGCATTAATACAATAAATGACATTAAAAATATCAGTAGCGGTAACCTAAGTATTCATATTTTGAGTCGTGAAAATAGACAAGAAATCATAAATAATAATAATAGTAGTAATAATAATAATAATAATAGTAGTAGTAGAAATGCGAGTGTGAGGCGAGGAAAAATTCGGGAAAAGAAACCAAAGACGTTTAAAGGCAAGAAGGGCGATAGGCGGAGGGGGAGAGGCAACCGTAAGTGGCACTTGAAAGAGGGCGGCAGTGTCCGTTCGGCGGGGCGGCACCGATCGAGGCACAGACACCACGTGTGGACCTCAGGGGAGGAGGTGGCTGAGAAAGAGCCCTCAGTCACGGGTGCTTCGCACATGCCCGCCGACGGAGAAGCGCGAGGGGAAAGAGCGGAGGTGGGCGAAGTGCCGCCCGCCTTCCGCCCATCGCCCTTTCGGACGGCGCCCTCGTCCTCCCCGACCACCCTGTTGCGGCAACTCCGCCCCCGCCGGCGGAGTCGTAACGCCTACTTCCGACAGAGACGGCGAGGGCGGAACGCTTCCATCCGACCTTAAAATTACCTCCAGTGTGTACATAGCCGCTCTACCCTTCCTCGTGTACATAATTGTGAATACGGGCTGTAAGTTTTACGCTTCGCTACACACTTCTTAGGGTACAGTAAGCGGCCAATCGACCGAGAGATATATTTTTATGCTATTTATTAATCTAAGAATCAAAATCAAAGATCCATGAATTTGATGCGCTTCTTTCAAAGTTAGTCACTCACTTATTTCGGAGGCTGCAATGGTGCTTAATTAAAGCAAACCGTTATATGGTGCTACCATGAAATTCTGTGCCATAAAGACCCATCTTAGTATTAAACTACTTAAATTATGCCAAACTCGTTTATTATTCGTGTGTTAGTGGTGTTGAATTGTGAGAGATGAAGAAGATTACATACCTCTTGCCACGAAAGAGAAAAGTGGAGGCAGGAAGTTGAAATCACTTGGATTGTACCAACAGCCCACGATAGCTCCCGGAGGCTCGTGTGCCGAGGTTGAGACTCAATAATGGAAATTTAGGATGCTATCTTATGGTCACGACACCAATTATTTTTTATATTGATGTGTTCTTTAAATATTAAGATGTTTTTTCCTGTCCCTGAATCGTTTTGATTGAACGATGTCTGGATATTGCTCATATTAGACCTAGATTTAATAATAATTGGAAGCATATGAATTGAAGGTGTCTGAAGTTTGTGTGGGCTTTTCACACCCTTTTATGAAAATGTAAATTTTTTTAAACAAAATATATATTCAGTTCAATATATATATACAGGGTGTTTCAAAATTATATGTTCAAAATTGGCGTATGGCTAGAACTGGTCAAAATAAGCAATCTATCTTCTATGAACATGTGTCCTCAAATGCATCGTTAAGGAGATATTAATTTTTCTAATTGGTTCTTAGGCAAAGATCAAGATTTTAGCAAAAAACGTCTTATTTTCAGACGAGACATTTTTTTAGCCGTGAGGGTGTTTTTAATCAGCATAATAATCCTGAATGGCATCATATTAACCCAAGAATTGTGCGGGAGCGTCGATATCAACAAAGATTTGGAGTTAATATTGGGCTGGAATTATAGGTGACAAATTAATTGGTCCATACATGTTACCGTCTCCACTCACAGGAAATGCCTATGGTATTTTTTTTAGCAGAAGTTCTACCTGAACTTCTGCAAGATGAGCCACTGGTAGCAAGAAGAGAAATGTGGTTTCAGCATGATGGAGCGCCAGCTCATTGCCATCAAAATGTAATAGCCTATTTAAATAATCAATTTCTCAATCGGTGGATAGGAAGAAATGGTCTGGTTCATTTGCCTGCAAGAAGTCCTGATATGAACCCTCTTGACTTCTTTCTTTGGGGACACATGAAAAACCTCGTTTATGAGACTCCTGTGGATTCAGAAGAAGATTTAATTGGAAAAGTAGTTGAGGCTGGTGGTCAAATTTCAGAAACCACATAAGTAGTTGACAGGGTTCATGAAAATTTAAGGAGGAGGTTACAGCTTTGTATTAACGTTGGAGGTTCTCACTTTGGACAGCTTATGAATAATTGAAGTAAAAATTATAAATAGTTATCAAGAAATAAACTTTTTTTATAATTTTCTTTTTATTTGGCCCACTTTTACTAGATTTAAACTTTTAAATATCTCTCCTTAACGATGCATTTGCGGACACATGTTCATAGAAGAGAAAATGCTTATTTTAACTAGTTCTACATACATGCTAATTTTTAACATATAATTTTGAAACACCCTGTATATATATATATATATATATATATATATATATATATATATATATATATATATATATATATATATATATATATATATATATATATATATATATATATATATAAGAATAAATTTACATAGTGCGAATTTAATTACTAGAGATCAAAATGGTTTATATGGATTCCAAAAGCCTCCTTCATAACCTTAACAACTTACACCCCACTATTATATTTAAGGTCGAATGGGAATTGAACAATTGTTTGCCTATTCTTGATATCAAAGTCATGAAGATGAATCGACCATTTTTGATTCTCATATATTTCGATCGGTTCCACGCTGAATCCATTAAGAATTCTCTGCTTTTGTCACAAATTTAAGAGAATAAACTCATACTAATTTTATTACTTGAATTTATTGACTTATTAGATTCACTATGGTTTAACAGACTGTATCATTCCCCTACATTTATTAGAGCGCGAATATTCCCAAATTAATATAAACCAAAATTCTATTTCTTTTAATCCAAACTTTTGAAACTGATTTAGCTTTAAAAAAATCATGTCGATATAATCACTCCATATTATAAAGGGAATTTGAAAGATGAATCCAGAGAATGAGCATTGAGGAGTGTGTTTGCTTATATGAATCCACAGAATGAGCATTGAGGAGTGTGTTTGCTTATATGAATCCACAGAATGAGCATTCAGGAGTGTGTTTGCTTATATGAATCCACAGAATGAGCATTGAGGAGTGTGTTTGCTTATATGAATCCACAGAATGAGCATTGAGGAGTGTGTTTGCTTATATGAATCCACAGAATGAGCATTCAGGAGTGTGTTTGCTTATATGAATCCACAGAATGAGCATTGAGGAGTGTGTTTGCTTATATGAATCCACAGAATGAGCATTGAGGAGTGTGTTTGCTTATATGAATCCACAGAATGAGCATTGAGGAGTGTGTTTGCTTATATGAATCCACAGAATGAGCATTGAGGAGTGTGTTTGCTTATATGAATCCACAGAATGAGCATTGAGGAGTGTGTTTGCTTATATGAATCCACAGAATGAGCATTGAGGAGTGTGTTTGCTTATATGAATCCACAGAATGAGCATTCAGGAGTGTGTTTGCTTATATGAATCCACAGAATGAGCATTCAGGAGTGTGTTTGCTTATATGAATCCACAGAATGAGCATTCAGGAGTGTGTTTGCTTATATGAATCCACAGAATGAGCATTGAGGAGTGTGTTTGCTTATATGAATCCACAGAATGAGCATTGAGGAGTGTGTTTGCTTATATGAATCCACAGAATGAGCATTGAGGAGTGTGTTTGCTTATATGAATCCACAGAATGAGCATTGAGGAGTGTGTTTGCTTATATGAATCCACAGAATGAGCATTGAGGAGTGTGTTTGCTTATATGAATCCACAGAATGAGCATTGAGGAGTGTGTTTGCTTATATGAATCCACAGAATGAGCATTGAGGAGTGTGTTTGCTTATATGAATCCACAGAATGAGCATTGAGGAGTGTGTTTGCTTATATGAATCCACAGAATGAGCATTCAGGAGTGTGTTTGCTTATATGAATCCACAGAATGAGCATTGAGGAGTGTGTTTGCTTATATGAATCCACAGAATGAGCATTCAGGAGTGTGTTTGCTTATATGAATCCACAGAATGAGCATTCAGGAGTGTGTTTGCTTATATGAATCCACAGAATGAGCATTGAGGAGTGTGTTTGCTTATATGAATCCACAGAATGAGCATTGAGGAGTGTGTTTGCTTATATGAATCCACAGAATGAGCATTGAGGAGTGTGTTTGCTTATATGAATCCACAGAATGAGCATTCAGGAGTGTGTTTGCTTATATGAATCCACAGAATGAGCATTCAGGAGTGTGTTTGCTTATATGAATCCACAGAATGAGCATTGAGGAGTGTGTTTGCTTATATGAATCCACAGAATGAGCATTGAGGAGTGTGTTTGCTTATATGAATCCACAGAATGAGCATTCAGGAGTGTGTTTGCTTATATGAATCCACAGAATGAGCATTGAGGAGTGTGTTTGCTTATATGAATCCACAGAATGAGCATTGAGGAGTGTGTTTGCTTATATGAATCCACAGAATGAGCATTGAGGAGTGTGTTTGCTTATATGAATCCACAGAATGAGCATTGAGGAGTGTGTTTGCTTATATGAATCCACAGAATGAGCATTGAGGAGTGTGTTTGCTTATATGAATCCACAGAATGAGCATTCAGGAGTGTGTTTGCTTATATGAATCCACAGAATGAGCATTGAGGAGTGTGTTTGCTTATATGAATCCACAGAATGAGCATTCAGGAGTGTGTTTGCTTATATGAATCCACAGAATGAGCATTCAGGAGTGTGTTTGCTTACATGGAAGCAACGTTAAAATTTTTTACTTAAGCGAAGTTGCCGATTTTTGTAAACATATTTACGAACATCAGGTGATGTAAAAGGGAATATACTCGTAGCTTCAGGTACATATATTCAACCTTTTAAGTAAATATAACCACGAAATAATGTTAACAATGCCAAGCTTGTATACAAATTGATAAATATTACAAAGGGCGCATAATCGAATCAATATTAATGAAAGAAATACGTAATTAGAACATGTCTGAGGAACATATTTAGCCCAAACTCAATAGGGCTTAAACTGGAATCTAAAATCAGAAAAATTCGACTTGTTCCTTATTTATTCTGGGTTATCCTCCTCTATTCCTCCGTTCTTTCTTAAAAAGATGTGTGTTCGAGATTTTCATAGTACGCACGCAGCCAGAGAAGTGGATATCGAATCTACTGTAATAAATCGATTTTACTCGTTTCATATCTTGAATATATATATATATATATATATATATATATATATATATATATATATATATATATATATATATTAGTGTAGTTGGGTAGCAGTCTTTCTTGAATGCAAATTTTGTTGAAGACTATTGTGTATTTTTCCTTAATTAATTTCCTTTGGAAACTTTCTCTTCTTCTAACTATCTTTTTTAGTCCATCTTGTCTTGTAGATGGTGGATCACTTGTCCTGTATTCATCTCTTTTTTAAATTAATGTGTTTAGTAAAAACCAAGCTAAATTGCTAAGCTTTCGATCTTATTCGAAAGCTTAGCAATTTAGTTTGGTTTTTACTAAACACATTAATTTAAAAAAGAGATGAATACAGGACAAGTGATCCACCATCTACAAGACAAGATGGACTAAAAAAGATAGTTAGAAGAAGAGAAAGTTTCCAAAGGAAATTAATTAAGGAAAAATACACAATAGTCTTCAACAAAATTTGCATATATATATATATATATATATATATATATATATATATAAAGAGTACCCGCAGGCAAACTGTCCTACGGGAAAGAGGAAATGAGAATCTTCTTTCATATCCCAAGGAATGATGTGAAGTTCGAAGGCCAAGTCACATATATATTTGTTCCATTTGTCTCTTTCGTTACTTCTTCGACTCGTAGCTTTGTAAACTGAAATTTTTTTATGTATTGTTGCTATTTTATATGTACATAAAGGTCACGTGCACTCATTCAGGTACATTTGTAATATCCTCAGTCATTTAAATGTTATAGCATTAAGTGTGAGTTGAGTTTAGCCTTCAATGGCGTATATACACATATTTATATTGTACTGATATGTTTAATAGTATACATGCAACGTATGTAAGGTTTTTCATATTGTCTAGTCATTTTTTTCTTTTAGTGTAAATTAAAACAGAAATATTTGTATGCTATTTTTTGTCCCCGCTCGTTACTGAAACTTGCAATGAAATCTCAAATATCCTTCTTAGCTGTTATCTTTACACACAAATATCATTTAATTGGTTCATTTTGATATAATGTACATAAAATATTTTAATTTTATTCATTAAAAATTATTTTATGATTTGTTTTCCTTGTTAAAGGGGCGGAAGACAAAATTCGAGGTGGATTAAGAGCAAATTCACAGCGTCGCTAAGAAACTACATGATTGTATACAAAGTGTTGACCGATAAATAACATTTATTCAATAAAACCGAACATGATTACATTTTAATGGTAAAAGGTCATTATGAGAAGTGCATAGACAAACCATAGAGTCTAATATATCAACCAAATTTCCGTAGCTGGAGACTTAATTATAACAAGAATATCTAATGATTCACCAGAGCCCTGATAAATTAAAGATTTTTTTTCGAAAGGCGCCCATCTGGCAGTTTCCACAAGGTCATAAGTCAACGAAGAGAACTGCTAATTAGAATATCTACGTGATTCACCGGAAAAATCTTGATTTAAAATCATGTACGAAATTCTAAAATCAATTTTCCACAAAGGAAGATAACTAATATGATTTAATAACTTGGCGAGTTGGTTGGTAGTGGTTCGCTAAGTTTAGGTTATAACTGGACCCAGTTTAAAGGGAGAAAAATTGGAGTCACTTAAGCAAACATAAGTTGAGTAAAGATGCGTTGTCCATGTCTGCACGACATTTGCTAAAGTGGAAGTGATTTCAATTCTTACAAAGTATTTAGAGAGGAATAGAAGGAAATTTATGTTTGATTTAAAATTTTCGAAAGTATTTTTAGAGGGTTAGGATGGATTTATGTTGATTTCAAATCTTAGAAAGTTTTTAGAGAAAATAGAAAGGAATTTATGTTGATTTCAATTCTTAAAAATATTTAGAGAGAAAGAGAAAGGAATTTATGTTAATTGCAAATCTTAGATAGTATTTAGAGAGGAATAAAAGGGAATTTATGTTGATTTCCATTCTTAGAAAGTATCTAGAGAGAAATAAAATGGAATTTATAATGTTTTCAAATCTGACAAAGTATTTAGAGAGAAATAGAATGGAATTTATGTTAATTTCAAATCTTAGAAAGTATTTAGAAAGAAATAGAAGGGAATTTATGTTGATTTTAAATCTAATAAGTATCTAGAGAGGAATAGAAGGAAATTTATGTTGATTTTAATTCTTAGAAAGTATTTATAGAGAATTAGAAGAGAATTTGTGTTGATTTCAAATCTTACAACGTTTTTAGAGAGGATAGAATGGAATTTATTTAAATTTCAAATCTTAGAAAGTATTTTTATAGGGATAGAATGATTTTATGTTGATTTCAAATCTTAGAAAGTAGAGAAAATAAAAAGAATTTATGTCTATTTCAAATTATACAAAGTATCTAGAGAGGAATATAAGAGAATTTATAATGCTTTCAAATCATACAAAGTATAAAGAGAGGAATAGAAGAGAACTTATGTTGATTTCAAACCTTAGAAAGTACATTTCTAGAGGGTAATTTATGTATATCCTGTTTTCATAATTTTAGTCAGTGAGCTTAAATTGTTCTTCTGAATTGCTTGACGGCACGAATTGACGACAAGAGTCTTCGGTCTTCCAACTGAAATTACAATAATTTTTCAGTAACAATATATGTCGGGCTCAACCATAGTTAAATCTTGTACTTGAAAAACTTTAAAAAGGGGATTTAAAGCAAATCAAACTCAATTCTGTTTCCTTAATTATTGTCGACGCCTTTCAAAAAATATACTAGTTGAACATTTAAATATTTTATCTTTATATCAATGTTTTCACCAGTTTAAGTGATATGCCAGTACTTGATACGTTTTTACTGGGGTAAGTGATATGCCAGTACTCGATACATTGTCACTGGGGTAAGTGATATGCCAGTACTCGATACGTTTTTACTGGGGTAAGTGATATGCCAGTACTCGATAAATTGTTACTGGGGTAAGTGATATGCCAGTACTCGATACGTTTTTACTGGGGTAAGTGATATGCCAGTACTCGATAAATTGTTACTGGGGTAAGTGATATGCCAGTACTCGATACATTGTCACTGGGGTAATTGATATGCCAGTACTCGATACATTGTTACTGGGGTAAGTGATATGCCAGTACTCGATACATTGTCAATGGGGTAAGTGATATGCCAGTACTCGATACGTTTTTACTGGGGTAAGTACTTGATATGGCAGTATTCTTCAGATTAATCCTTGGACGAGTGATATTAGAGATGCCTAGAAAACATAATTGTGTTGGGAGAAATTGAAAAGGATTTATTCAAATCTTTAGTATTTTTTTTTTATCTTGAAACCATAAATTGTTCCTGAACTGAAAAAAACATACCATCTTGCGGTGAGTGGTAGTTAAAAGATTAATCAAAATAGTGGAGGGGGAAGAGGGGCTGCCTGGTTTGAGAGCTGACTCCTGAAATCTCTTATACTGCATGCGACTTTAATTGCTTTGATAATATGAGCAGTGTAATATGAGGGGTGTATTGTGAGGGATGCAATATGATGGGGTCAATGTGAGGGGTGTAATATGAGGGTGTAATATGAGAGGTATTAGATGAGGGGTATTATATGATGGTGTAATTTGAGGGGTATAATATTAGGGCGTGTGATATGAGAAGTATAATACAAGAGGTACATGAAATAAGATGGGAAAGGTAAGAAAATTGTTTGAGAGAGAGGAAGTGAAGATGAGAGCGGTGTGTGAGACGCACATAAATGAGAATCAACGAATTGTGTAGTGTGAAGTGAAAAGTTGTGCAACTCCCGGTGGTGATAGACATCCACCCTCCACTCCCGCCCCTGAAGTGAAGGTTTTAACATGCAGAAAGTATGTTAGGAGAGATCTGCAAGGAAATTGGTGTAGTTGGAAGAAGTGAAAATGAGTAGAGGATATATAGTCGTAGAACCTCCTGTAAGTATTGGGGCCGGGAGGGCTGCAGCAAGTTTGGCCACGCTTCCCCCCGGGAGAGAAAAAGGGGGAAGAAGGCAGGTGTATCACCCCTCCCTCCTCATTTAGAGACAAGAGTGAGAGGGTGACCCCACCCCTCCTGGACCCTCCTGGCCCCGCCCGTGCTTAATGAGACGCCTGGCTTGTGAAGGATGTGGGTGAATGCAAATATCTAAAAGAAACAAATCCCTGGTAGACTCAATCTCGTTTGAGACTATGAGGAGTAGTGGGATCGAGTCGTCGTAGCGCTCCTCCAGTGACCATGCCCAACAATCCAGACGAGACAGCCCCTTGTGAAATGGATATCGGTTGATGGTTACAGTAGTGGTGGGTAGACGAAGAAGAGACAGGATAAAAGATGGTAGAACTGGTAGTTTTGGTACACTTGGATAGAATGAAGAGGTAGTGGTAGGGTTGTGTGCTGAGAGAAACATGAGTGTGGCAAACACTTTATTTCAGTAAAAAAATGTGGTTAAGCGAAGCGAGGTTGGGCAGTATGGTGAGGAGGTTACATATGGTTATGGGATCAATTGGTTGGGTGTATGGATGAGAAGACGAGAGGAAGGATGGGTTTAGCTTGAAGGTTATGAGAAGTATGGTTATTGGAACATTCTGCCCCATGATTGTGTTGCAGTGGAGTGGATACAGTCTCTTGCTTGGTATGGATTAAGAGCGTCCCTCAGGAGGGTGTCCTGTCCAATGCAGTGTGAAGGTGGCTCCTCGTTGCTATATCAACCGCCTAAAGGTGTAGTCATTCCCAAGTAGAAATGATACAACCACCCCAATTTAATGTATTCCACTTGAAGTTAAGTTGCAATTAAGGTTCCGCTTCCTAGCTGTGGGCTGCTAGCACCGGGGGGGGGGGGGCGAGTACTATCAAATTTCCACAGCATGCAAAAGCCTCCTTCCACTCTACCCTGGTCCCTCAGAACTACCTCACAGAAGGCACCGCCCCACTTCATTATGGTAATGTTGACAGGGTCCTACAGCACAGGCTGTAGGATCGAAGCTTTCTCCTTTGATCTTCCAAGGGGCCATCTGAAGGAGCGGAGATGTTATCTGCTCCTGGAGGTCTATTAACAGCTAGCTAACCTCAGAGTCATTTGGCTAGTGTATAAATGAGAAGGCAAGAGGAGGAGACAAGAAAGGGTGAATGAGAAGTGAGAGAGGAGGAGGGAGGAAGTATGAATGAGCACTGGGAGAGGGCAAAGGAAAAACGAATGTAAAGAGGTGAGAATGAGTTGGCTAAATGGTTTATATGGGCTTGGGTAGGGATGGAAAAAGAAAGGGTGAGATAATTATGTGGAATGTGCAGTGGTGGAGAAACCTGAATATCACTTAGAGAAACTTTATTAGATGGATGCATATGAATGAGTAAGAGGCAAAAGATACCGTGAAGCCTTGTAAGAGAAAAGCAAGTGATGCTTTAGCAGGAAAGTGAATGAGGAACAAGATTAGTACAGGAAGTTACTTTGAGATTAACATTTTTTCGAAAGTCTAATTGATCAAGAACTGAGAGTATTACATAATAGTTAATTTGATAATGACATTTACAAAGCCAGCTGTTGAGAGTTTGTTTCTTGAAGTTGTCAAAGCGGCGTCTATTGAAATCCACAGCTTGAAGGAGAGTACCTTTGCTCGGCATCTGTTGTTATGACATTTGCAAAGTCGCTCATCATTTTGATACCAGAATAAACCGTCATTCACCGCTTTCAGATTCTTAACATAGTACAAAGTTATTTTTTTAATCATTCTGTGGCCAAAACGTGAGAGGTTCCAGAAGCCACTAGGATCAATTTTTCAGTGTTTCCAGCAGAAAATTTGATTTGGGGCCAATGAGATCTACCAGGGTGGTCGTAGCTGGAACTCTCTGGAATAGAGGCTTTCCTCTATGAAGCTGTCTGTCCTTTCAAGGGCATATAATTAGGCAGCAATGTCGTAAGTTTCCATGTCCCCAGTAAATCCATTGAAGCCTCAGCTTGAGATGTGCTAGAAGGATAGTCGATGAAAGGTACTCCCAATGACTTTCCTTCAGTATATGAAGGTGGACCAAACACTAGCACAGCTGACGTCTTTGAGTTACTTTGAGATTCATTGTCCAAGCCAACCTTGAACAATTTTCCACCACAGTGTAAGGCAGTGTATAATGGGCGTTTCAAAAACCTTGGACATCTGACACTTGCCGAAATTATACCTGGACAGCATTCTGTTGCGACGTGTTGTTGAGGTTGAAATTATGAAGTTATCCAGATCAGCCCCTCCACCTTTCAAGGTGGTAGAAAACATGGCAGTATCTTGATTGTCGGATAAATCAAGACGACTAAACTCTATTGCAGATGACATCCCATTCCAGTAAATTCCTTGGAAACATTAAAGTCACACTAGTCACAGTCTCATGATGGTGAGAACATTCATAACGAGGTTGATGGTAACCTATATCCTCTGTGTTAGCGTCGTTTTCAGTTGAATCACCTTAAGTAATGTTATCCACATGAACAACTGTCTCTTGTTCTGTTGTAGCTATAAAATGAATAATACAACATTTTAAGACAGTAAGTGTTAAGTAAATGTTAAATATCGCAATTTACTAAAACTGTAAACTTTTGTGACGTTCAAAGTAATTGGTTTTACCTATGCTACAGTCTTTATTCCTCGAAGCTTGCTGCAGGAAGCTTGTTTCACAAATCCTGTTATAACCAAATATATGACTTTCCATCTTACTCCTTTGGTTTTCGTAGAATGTGATATCCTCATCGTTCTTCTCTCTGGATAACAGTCTGTTGTTAGGTATTTCCTGCATTGCTCCTATATCAAACAGACTTTATAATTCCAGAACAATTGCTCATCTTTTTTCTTCAAGGTTACTTGCTCTGCCTTTGCTTTTCACCAGAACAAGATGTTTCTCATGTAGTTTCCTGAAGAGCTTCATTGTGCTATAGTTAGTTATTATGAGATGATAGATTCATCTGTTTCATAGTCAAGGTCTTGAATCTTGGGCCTCCCTGCATTTGCCGGTAAATTATGAAGATTAAGGAAAGACTGGAATGCTTTTATGTTGTTGAGAAGCTGAATAACACTAATAAAAGCTGCAGGGTAGCCTACCAAGAAAGTTTTATTGAAAGATTTGGTAAATGGCCGGCTTGACACCTCCATTTGGACAGTACATGACAGTTCTTTGATATTAACTGTGCGCCAACGTCGCTCCTTCAGATCCATGTTTAATGCCATTGTGGATTTGTAACTTGATTTTTTTCTAAATTATAATAGAGTTTCAGTTATTTCCTGAAAACTTTTGTGACGTTCAAAGTAATTGGTTTCACCTATGCTACAGTCTTTATTCCTCGAAGCTTGCTGCAGGAAGCTTGTTTCACAAATCCTGTTATAACCAAATATATGACTTTCCATCTTACTCCTTACTCTCAGAGTTAAGGGTACGTTACTTCGGGTCTTTCCCGGTGTGTGAAGAAGCGATGACGATGTCTGGGAAAAAAAAAAGAAATGTTTTATTTCTCTTCTCGTAAAGCTGGTTTAATTCCTTCCCGAATCAGGGCAGTACATCGTGATGATGATCTTGGTGTGAGAAAGATTGCGTTCCTAAACCTGTTTCGGGAGGAAGAAGATTCTACTCTCGGCTTCTCCCTCTCTTACTCTCTCTGTGTCTGTCTCTACCTCTCTGACTCTCTCTCTCTCTTTCTGTTTCTCTGTGACTCTCTCACTCTCTTTATCGCTCTGTCCCTCTTTCTCTACATCTCTCTTGACTTCTCTCTCTACCTCTCTCTCTACCTATCTCTCTTTTAAACTCTCTACTCTCTCCCTCTCTCTACCCCTCACTCTATCGCTCTCTCTACGGCTCTATACTTTCTCTCTTCACACACAGAGGCAGGCGGAAGCTCCCCTATAAGTTTGTCTTGTCGCACGCTGATGCCCACGTGAGTGTTTTCAAGTCTGTAGGTAAAATAGTAAGCCCTCATCCCCACATGACTGATATAAAGAAATAGTAGTCCTGTTTGCGTTAGGATTCCTGAACGCTGCGGAACAAATTATTTCCAAGGCGATATGACAAGAACCGACTACAATGGAAGCAAATGATCCTCACCTTAGCCAAACAACACTGTCTCAGGTGCCCCGGTAAACAAGAGACGTGGCTCGGAGCTACGTATTTGGATGCGGCGCTCTAAACAAGACAATGTACCACTCCTAAAGAGATGGACAGGTTGTCCTGAGAGAGGGTAACAAGAACATCTTCCGGCAGTACCGGGTGCGATATCGTGATTTTTGAAAACAAAAATGTTGATACTGAGGCCATTGCTGTGAAGAGCCTCTTTTTGGCTTGCGGTACCACGAGTACCGGTACATCACGCTACTCTCGCAATGATTGTGAGGGATTCTCGTTCCAATAGAATAAAAAGGTTCAATTAGCCCTGGTTCCCACGTGGTATAAGAGTGAAAGAAGGCCTTGTAATCATCACTGTGATTTTCGTTGACCAATAAAGTAATCAACCGTTCACCTTTGCTAAAACCTTCCAGGATGAACTCATCACTAGCTAAGTTCAGAAAAGCAAACCTCCAAGAAATTTCACAGGAATCTAAGGACAATGATCTCCAACCAGATTCTGTTAAGTCGAGTAAAGAGAAAGTTTATCTTCCATTCAGAAATATGCTGAATTATGACATACGGAGTGGTCATATCTTTGCACAAAGAGGGCGTACAACCCACCTCGTACCATCACTCCGCAAAACCTTATCTTTATAGGGTCATCCTCCTTCAATGCGCTCGAAGCTACTTCGTGAGTAGCTATTTAGGAAAAGGCGATCACTCAAAGTAATATTGCTTCTCGCGAGGGGCTGTCTTGCATCCATCGACAAAAGAAGTAATTTACTGGCGTGCAAAAAGTCGATATGCTTGACTAATAATAAAGGAATGGGGATGGTAGACCTAAGAGTAGGGGATCGAAAAAATTCTTTAGCCTCAAAGACCCCTTGAAAGAATTGACGGGATCTGAATTATCAGTCATTTCCACTAAGATCATTTCACAAATTCCGATTCAAATACTATCGATGTAAAATCGTGGCCGACCATTAACGAATGGTCATTCTCCAGGAAGGTCGCTGAGCACCTCCTAAGCCAAATAAGTCGGAGCGGAATTATCGGATAGTAATACATAAATGGAAGCAACGATATATCGCCAGCTCAGATGGAGATGGAAAGCTACTGTTGTTCTTGGTGAACTATAGAAAAAATTACGCAGAATGTAAGTTACATACATGGCAGGCCTATTACTATCATGGGCTGGAAGCATTGAGATGCTTTTATAACACGTAAACTAAGGGCGGGCAGCCGGAATCGAGTCAGAATGGCTTTCACCAAACAAAGGCCTAACAGGGAAACAAAAAGAGACAAATCTCTGCAGTTCCTTGCAGCTAGGAGGGATACATCGCAGTTCAACAGTATGAACATAACTTATGCACCTAAAAAGATAGAGAAGGAACTGGTAGATTTATTAGGGACAATTAAAGTCTGAGCTACGATTCCTTGTCTTAAAGTTTTGGAAGAGCCGTGCTCAGCTGCGCCGGGAAATGTTCCCTTTGCGAAAGACAACACACTACCAGTGGCTGATTTGCGCTCAGCCATTGTCACTGACGGAAAAAGTAAAGAAATCGGGACTTTTATCTATGGGGACTCATATTATTTCGGGTAACAGTCGCAAGGGAAGATATCGTAGGAAACCCATCACCTTCCTAGGATGGCTTTTAAGTGAATCCAATGGTTTGCTGTAGTGTGTCCGCTATATATGAAAAGGTAAGTATAACCGAAAGCCTCAATGATAGGAGCTGGATTTGCTGAAATTTAAATCCTGGGAGGAACATGTGCCGAGGGCAATTTTTAGCTAGTGAGACATTGAAAACGCATAGTCACACAAAACGCTGCTGGAAATGTTGCTGAAGCATGAAGGGGAGGATATTATTCTTAAACTTGCCTAAGTAACATTGCTTTAAAGAAGAAGAGGACGACCCACCGGAATTTACTCACTTGGCGGTGTATTCGACAGAGTCGCAATACATCGCCTTAGAACAGGTAAAATGGACATGCAGGAACGATTGTGGAATATACTATACATTTGAACGAATGATAATGTATTGGCTCGCTCAGGAAGACAAACACAGGAATAGATAAGATTTTTAGGGTGGGATCGGATATTGGCAGAATATTTAGAAACAACAATGTCCAAAATCGTCTCTCAAACGTTTTTTTGCCAAAGAATTCTGATTTTTTTCAAACCACCAATCGTAAGATTGCCTTCACGTTGGGATGCAGCTATTGATAATGATTACAGTATTAATCAATAAGTTAATCAAATTCACTGGCATTTGTTTTAGCCTCCTTTTTAGAGTACGTATTTACTTTCCTATTACCCTGAGAAGTGATTTGAAATTTAATTTATAGGTCACCCATACATGAAATACTAAACTTCGTGGGTTGCAGCAAATACTTCTTAATTAACACGTCTGAAAATCGGCGAGATGACTACTCGGCAACTGTTAATACATTTTTATCGACTTAAACACTTTTAATCTTTACAGACCAAGTCAAATAGGTAGCATGGAAAGAGAGGAAATGACACCACCTAGCATCACCATTTCTCACCACCTAGTCGGTTAACAACCTTGAAAAGGAATTTCATAAAAGTTCGGTATACATTTATATAAATTCGCTCGCTTAAACAATCAAACCCCTATAATTAAAAAAAAATATAATAAAAGCGATGATAGTGAATGTGTCTTACTTCTAGGCAAGAAAATTATGATAAGCCATTTCTTCTTCGATTTGACGTATTCTACGAAGAGAATTTGAAGTTTATGGTTATTACTGACAGAGCACTAATATCCTCCATTTCCTGATTGCAGTTCGCTAACTTTCAGGGCGTCTAATCTCACGTTTCGATCAAGTTGACATCTATCGCTATTATTGTTAGCCTTTATGTATTCTGTTTAACTGCATTATTTATGTGACCACATATAAAGATTTATATAATTGATTACATAAGCAATACAATTCTATAGCCAGCTCCACTATATTTGACTCTTTGTTGTGAGTCGCTTGTTCTTGCACCGGGGGTAGGCGGGCCTACCCCCAACGCCGAAGCGCGCTTCCTTCTCGTTACCTTTTTGCTGATCTTGTTTTAATTTGTTGTTGTTTATTCCTTTTTTTATCTTTGTGATTTGTGATTTATATGTTGCTATTTGTTTTTTTAAACTAAGCTGTAGTGAGAGTACGGCGACTTTTGCCCTACTCGGCTCTTAAAATAAAAACAAATCTATAGAATGAAGATCAGTAAATACTATGATTCTCTCAAATCCAACCAGAGTAGATTTATCCCCCTGGCATTCCACTTTTCGGCATCCTAACCGCCGATGGGGGATTTGCATGCTGGATGAGGCCAAGGTCGGCCGCTGACTGGATTTTTAGTTCACCTGATTTTTCTCCTTTGTTTCTTTGTATTACCTATTCACTTTTACTCTATTCAACTTAAGGTCAAGGGGGTAAAAGTGGGGAGAAGGCTGCATCCACCGCATTGTGGAATTCAGACTAAGGAGTAACCCATACACATATCCCAAGCGAAGCTCCTAAAAGGGTCGGGCGGATTATATCTCTAAAGCGGCGTAGCACATCACTTTCCTGCATCCTGGCTAATGTCAAAACGCACTACTTTGCATTCCACTGGACCACATCAGCAAGGCCGAGATGTAGACTTGATGCCAGGGCAGCACTTTATCCCCATACTCATGGCTCAAGACTGTGCCCGGACTTGCGTATCCCCTGTCTATTCAGACAGAGGGAGCGATGACTTATAAAGGTTAATTTAGATACGATAACCTTCAGTAAGGCTCAAGTGGACTAATGGGAAGGTTTGATGCAATGCTTCTTTATGTTCTTCTTTGATGGAATTAACTAAAAAATAAAGAAACCATTCAAAGCATCTCGATAGCACAGGAGACACACTAAAGATCACCTAAGCCAACGTGGCTGGATTTAGAACCCATAGGAGATTTAAGAATGACAACTTTCCAACCATGATTTGTTGGTGGTATCATCTCGGCAGCGATATCACCACAATATTCTTTCCTACAAATATGTATATATTTAAAAATCGATTACCATCTATGAAACATACCATAACAAGGCTCCAAAATATATATTTAAACAGTGAGATGAGGAACTATTCTGAGCATAGGAGCACAGTACCAAAATACCAACCTCTTAACCTCCCGGCTTTTTGTATCGTTTGGTTAACTTGTTTCAAGCAAGTGAGAAGCTCCTGGTGATTGTTGACTCTGATCTTATAATTACTAATCATATCTCTATTTAGAGAGTAGAGTTCGCCATAGCATTTCTTCATGTTGTGTCTGAAAATTTAAAATTCTGATATATATGTATCTATAAATAAATAATATATATGTAAGAATATGAAGACAAGCAGTGACGGCAGGGCTTAATGACTGTTACAGAAGGACTTAATAGATGTTCCGGGAGAGCTTTTGACGTGTTATCGGAGGTCTTAAAAGATGTTCCAGGAGGACTCAGTTGGTGTTCCTGGATGGTTCATCGGGTTTAGCTCTAGACCTCACTGTGTGTTATGTGATTACGAAGCCGCTCAAATGCTATTATGATCAATATGAAATACGTTAGAACTGTAGTAGGTCGCTGTTGAGAGGGATTATTGGGTGTTTGGCAAGTCTCAGTGTCTGGGACGGGGGTGTTCGATGAATGCTACGAGAGGTCTCATTGGGTGCTTCAAGAAGTCTTAATGGGCATTAAGAGAGGACCAAATAGTTTCAGAAGGGGCGATTAATGAGTTTTCAAGGAGGTGGGGAGATGGGTGCTGAAACGGGGAGAAATGGATGATCACTTAGAGCTCACTGGGTGTACATGGCGGGTTCGATGGGTCCTTATGGAAGGCCGAATGAAAGTTTGCGGGAGGGAAATCTATGGGTGGTCTGGTTTCTACAGTGGGTTCCTACAGTGGAGGGGGAGGGGTTTAACGAGTGTTGAGGCGGTGCGAAATAGACGCTGAGGGATGACTCAAGGGCTTAAGGGGATCTCAAATGGCGCTCAGCGATGGACTTTTGGGAGCTCAATGGGTGATCAGGAATGGTTTAACGTGTTTTATATTCACGGAGGGTAAAATTGGCACTTGGGGAGGCTCCATTAAGTGTGAATAGGTGATAAGAGAAGGTTTTATTTGGTCAATGGATGGCCCACCTGGCCTTCATGTAGGCCCAATGGGTCTATAGGGAGGGTATACTGTGTGGCAGGGATAAATAAATTGTTTTATTTATTCTAAAGGAACTTAACTGGCAGCTGCCATCAAGGGAAACAGCCCCAAAATTACTCACTTTTATCAAGCTATGTGCAAGCTGTCTAAAAAAAAAAAAAAAAAGAAACAACAGCAAACCAATAAACTAATCCCCCTCTCAAAAAAAAGATCCGACTAAGACAAAACGGAGTGAGCGAAAGCGACCTCGTCGCCTTAGTACTGGTACAAGTAAAGCGTGTGATGTTTCCCCAAACTGTGACAATGGACGAGAATAGTAAAGTTGAGGAGGGAAGCGACCCATCAAATGGCACCAAGAGTGTACCAGATTTAGAGTCGAAGGAAAATGACATGAAGCCATCAATTTATTGGAAAGTAGGTGAACGGGAAATTCGCGGCGCAATGGCACGCAACTTTAGATTCCCGTCTGCCGTTTTCCATTATTTTTGCCATGCCACCTAGGGCCTTTACCTGATTCATGCCATATATTCATACACCATAAAGATCAGCCATAGATAATACAAAAGCCATTGGCGATTGAGAGGGACGATAGATTTGCGTGTAGAAGCGAGCGGCATCTCCCCAAAATTGACAAGGAGGTTCTCTATAGGGGACGTGAAGAAGACACCAGTCGCAAAAGAGAAAACAATATGGTGGGTCAACTAATCCTTTATAGATTCATTCTTGGCTGTGGATGCGTAGAAGTAGCATTTGAGTCTAGCTTAGGACTAGCAAAAGACAGGGGAAGTGTAAGAGAGCAGATATATCAGCACTCGAATGGATTAAAGCCAAGGAAAAGAAAATTTTAATGGAATTAATGTTCCAAGAACTCACCGAGGGACTCCTAATGGGTGCGGTGGCCTTGCTGGTGCCAGGAACAGAGGGTTATTTCTTAACTAAAGAGACGTACGAGTTCTCATAATTACCATACAAATACAGATCACATTGCATCAAAAGCGTAAAAGCTGGTCGCTCTAACTTACCCACTTGGCCTTGCACGATACAGTTCTATCGTACAAGGCCTTGGATCAGGTCAGTCAGATCTGGGGTTGACAGGACTTTTCATGAAAACAGGTTGTATTTTTGTGTCCACCGCGGTGGTAGTCACAACAACACCTTAGCTTTGAAGGCATGAATGCCACAATGTGGTAGCGGTACCAGGCATATCGCACTGACTCACGGAACTTGTCATAATCGAAAGTGACGAAGAGTGTATGGGTGTGTCTCCTTATCACATCCTCGAAGTTGATTGCCTCCTGGTCGGCCAGCTCTTTTGTGACGACTTTAGAGAGTAGTCAACAAATTCTCTAGTTAATTATTCCTTTCATGAAGTTTATGGCAGAGTGCGGAATCACCTGTACAGGCAACAATCAAGTGACCGAAAAACTCTCAAAATAGCCGCTTGGGCAGAGTCAGCCGCATTCACCAGAAGGCTCCACTATCAAAACCCATGGCTAATGCCTGACAATGATGGAACATGCACCCTCTGAACATCATGCTACCGTCAGTAGAGCGAATAACTAAAATGCGTTCAAAGCCGGCAGGCTCGAAGACACCGGGCAAATATACACAGACGGCTGGATCACAAAAAGAATCCTATACGGCTATATTTTCAGGAAAATTGACCTACTAATCCTATTCTCTAAACACCATATAAACACAGAAAATAACAAATAAAAATATAGAAGTATAAGTTTATTAAAAATAATTATATCCAGGATCGATTTGACAGGGAAGCGATCGATATCAAAACAAATATCATCTACCACCCGCTAAGAAACTTGAAGGAATCGCACTTAGCTGCAGAGGTGGACATAGAACTCGAGGCATTGATAATTGTTCATGGGTATCAACCACATAGGTGCCAGTAAATGCCTGTTCCCACGTTTCTGTCCATTTTTAACCAGAAAACTCCTGTCATCTTTCTTGGCGACCTCAATTCAAGATGTCAGTAGTCAGGATATAGAACTACAAACGGGATAGGAAGAATCCTAGACATGTTAATGGACAGGAACATATTCCACTGTCTAGGCCCAAATTTGCCTACATTCATCACGGCATGTTTTGTCACGAAATCAGGCATATGCGTGGACAACTTTAACTTCCCATTCAATTAGTACAGAGATCATTCCATGCAGCGACCACATAGGAATCTCCATTAACATCAATAGGAAGCCTATTCAGATACCATCACCCATAAGAATAAATTATATCAGAGCAGACTGCAAAGATAGAGGGAATTGCTGCAGGAATACACACAATCACAGCTCTAGGATACAACCATCGAGGAAATAAATGAAGCCGTGATTAATACTGACATTTAGACGATTCCAAAAACTTCATACAAGACCATCCACAGTAGAGATAGTCAATCATATGAAAGAGTTAAACAGTGAATTAGAAAATCTATACCACAGAGAGAGGATTATGGGGATCGAACCAATTAAACATTCGTTTGAAAAATTTTAAACGGTTGAACCTTATAAATGGGAAGACAAACTTCTCGCTTTGTAGTATTTCTCTTTCGTAAATAGGAGGTTAAACTTCCCAGTATCATGGGTCATCTATACGTGGCTCCGTACAAAATAGATCTTGTTCTTGAAGTCCCCGTGTGGAAAAGGTAAAAATCGATGGCGTTTTCTTGAGGTGACCTCCCTTTCCTTTTCCTCCTTTGCCGGCTATGAATTTTTCGGTGAGCTTAATTTTATTGTAGATTTCTCCAAGTCTAAAAATTCGAAAAATTGATTTCAGCCGTGTTTATGTGCAAACGGTTTGAGCGTTAGTAACCTTTTAAATCTATCATGGGAAATTATTACAGTGATTATGACTTATGTCAACGCCAAGGCTGTTATTCCAAAAGTGAACGTAAGAATGACTATAAAATGTATATCAATCCTGATTAGTTGAATTGTTGTAGTGTTATGTGTAGATGAAATAGCTAAGATTTACTTGTTCAAATTGTTTCTCGGTACGTTAACTGCAAAAGGAGGTAAAAGAAAGCGAAATATGCTAAACGTTCCCGAAGATTATTCTTTTCGCGGAAATCTTTACGAGTAAAAATTATGTTCCTCCAAGTGCAAACAATAAGTGTGGTGCATAATAAACACCACACAAAGTGCCAGTGCCATCATAAATAAGGAATACGGCAGGTAAACTGACATCTCAGAATCTTCATTTTCAAAAGGTAAAGTGGCATTGGATTTTGGAAAGTTCATCTTTTCTCTTCTATTCTGATCTTCCTCTGTTCCTTCATACCCAATAAACCGGCAATGACGACGAAATGACAAACGACATCTTGCGTATAAGTCTCAGGACTTTCCCCGAAAAGTCAAAGCCTGACCGCGGGGAGGTCTTCTCCATAGTCTACGGGGAGCTAGATGTCACTCTCGTCAGACTCATTGACACCCCTTTCGGGTCAACGGCTATATGCCAGAAAGAAGCGGACACAGAACTCTTGGCCTCGACCAAAGCAACAAAAGTTTTTAACTCGATAAATTTGACTCCTAAGACCCCACCCCAAATACAGGCACACAGTAGTGTTATTTGCCGTAGATTAGACTCTTGGTTGACCACCATTCAAGCGCTGAAATTTCCCATGAAATCGAGAGAAATCACCAATGGGCTAAAGTCTCTGAGGTTATTAAATTCAGAGGCTACACCCACGTTTTCAATGTGATTTTCAGGATATGGATATGGCACAGAAGGCAAAAGAACTCGGTCTCCTTCTCTTTTACGTCAGGGTCTGCCCTGACCAGATAGAAAGAGAGGAGTTCATAGAAGAGCAGGCATGCTCTAAGGGCTATAAATATAACGAGCACACAACTAGAGCATGTCCACAGACCGAAATTGTCTGCTCCATATGTAGCAAAGTTGGTCACATCTGGCGTGACTGTAGAAGTAGCGAAAAAAGATACATAAACTAAAACGGTGACCATGGAGCCATGGCAATGCCATGCCCAGTAAAGAAGAAGGCGAAAGGAAACAACAGAAACGCAAAAAAGAAGAGGATGCTAAGACCAACGGGTCCTATGCCAAAGTGGCGAAGGCGGCAGTCGACGAGGCCTCAGCTCAACGTACCTACCTTAAGGTAGAGAGCGAGCAGTCGACAGAGATCATATGCTGCATATATTATGCACACATGGCAAATCTCACAAAGCCAGACTTATTCAAAAAAGAGCTAAACCAGATGCTGACCAAAAATGGAATGAACGAGATCTGGTTCCCGGAGAACCCTTCCTCTGAGGAAGTTCTTCGGATTCAGATGCAGCCTCCTCAACCAGCCACTACACAATCAGAAACTCTTCCCGTTCCGGAAAATCATCACCAAAGCAATTAAAACCTCCAAACCTGATTCAGAGGCAAAATCCGCCAATAAACTGAAATCTAAACACTGCCATGGTAGCCGTACCAAACGGTCACCCAACCGGCAGAGGATGAGATCTGCCTCATTGTCAAAGGAAGGCAAACATGCCTACCACGGCAGAAAAATACATTTAAAAATATTCACCACGGAGAGCGCCCCATTCCCTGAAGTAAAAACAGACAAAGATGCCAGTGAAGGCCTGACCACCGGCCGTTACAAGTGGAAATATATTGAAGACATTCCAGAGAGGGTAGTCGAAGAAGCCCTAATCCTTGGAATGGTCCGACTCAACCAAGACACCTTTGCTACCATCATGACCTCAGAATTTAACAAAGAGAGATGCGGTAAATGCTGATCTCCACCAGCCAGCCCCTCCACTCCAAAGAAACTAAATAAAAGGAACGACAAATTGACAGACAAGAAATGAACACTAACGGATGGACGACAAACAAGTGACTTACGGAAACATAATCAGAACACGGAAACGACACGACGCAGAAGAATATGAAGGTCTTCAATTATAGCACAATAACAAAGAATCACAGCCTGGAACGTTTTGATGGCGCTGCCATCGTAGTCAAAAGAGATATTCAGTTTAAATTACTTCCACCTTTAGACGAATCCTATCTGGCCATTGAGATTCAAACCACCCTGGTGCCACTAGTGGTGTCCATAGGGTACCAACCCCCAAGACGAGACTATATCCTGATGCACAACTTATTGACATGGGTATTGTTGCCCGCATTGGGCCCGAATTTCCCACTTATATCACCGACACCTAGGCATCCAAACTAGATATCATCCTGACCAGTTCACAATTTCCCTACAATTATTATATCCAACCCGGCCCTCTAACCCCAAGCGACCACGTCGCTATGATGATTAAAATATCCTCGAGCCCCATTGAAATACCCGTCAGGGAGAGAAAATGCTTTCCCGAGCGAACTATGAAGAGTACCGTACCCTTCTCGGTGAGTTCAGACCTCAACCACTCGAAGACGCCACCCTGGAGGAGATCGACCAGGAACTGGCAAAGTTAACAGAGGTAATGGTGGAGGCGGACCGCGCAACAGTACCCAAAACATCCCATAAACCGTTACCAGCACCAAGGTGGACACAGGAGCTAATATGACCTAACGGACGAATATAAAAGACTATTCCAAGAAATTAGACTGACTGGCACAGACAGAGTTAAAAACAGAGAGTTAAGAATACTAAGGATTGAAATGAAGACAAATATAACAGAATAACAAATAGCACTTTGAAAGGATCTCGTAGACAAACTAGAAGAAGAAGTGGATCCCCGAAATTTTTAGAATACTCTATCAAGATTGAAGGGTAAGCCACCTAAGAGAAACATACTCCTTAATAAAGACGACGGGACAAAAATGGACGCAACAGAAACGGAAGAAGAGTTCAGAGACTACTGGAAAAATGTATTTTCCATCACACCAGAAGAGAACGAACACTTTGCCCTAGAATTCGAGGAACACATTCACGACCAATTAAGACAAGAACTAGACAGGACATACCCCTTTAACAACACAACTGATGACAGAAAGATGACTGCTTATGAACAAAATATAACGAAAGAAGAAAGACTAACGACGCTACGTACCTTCAAACAGAGAGAACCAGGTGAAACAGAATTGACCAAACTTAACTTGTTGAACGCCCCCCATAACATCTTAGAGGGGCTGTTCAATAAAATGAACGCGTGCCTAAACGTTGATTATTTTCCGGACAAATGGAAGATCGCTAAAATGATCTTTATTCAAAAAGCCGGAAAACCGCCGGACAGATCAGCAAACTTCAGACCCATTTCCCTCCTTGAAGTGGCAGGCACGGTCTTCGAGAAGGTCCTTGCAAACAGAATCCAAGATTTTATGGAGGATAACAACCTCCATAACCAACATCAGCATGGATTCAGAAGAGGGAGAGGGACTGATACGGCGATAGCAATCATCACAGAAAAACTCTCGAAGATTGCTATCCAAAAAAGGTATGCTGACCTGGTGCTCAGAGACGTTAAGAAGGCATTTGACAAATATGGAGGACTGGGCTTCAGTACAAAATACTCATGGCACAAATCACCGCCAGAGAAATCGACCATGTCAAAAGGTTCGAAAGAAGATGGAAAATCGCCACTAACACCCAGAAATTTAAGGTGATACCATTCTTGCGTAGGAAACGGGCCCATATCAAAACTAATAACACCCGCATTCCATACAACACTGATGAGACAGTACTAGGACTAAAAACAGGCAGAAATGGATGCGGTAGCCACGTTGCTCAGACAGCAGCGCAAGCGAAGTTCGAGCTCACCAAGCTATTCAGGTTCCGAAACCTGAACATGACCAACAAAAAGAAGATATACAAAGCGCTCATAAGATCAAAGCTGCTGTATCCACCTATACCTATCAACACTACTTCCAATAAGAAATTGCGACTCCTCCAAAGGGTACAAAACAAAGGAGGGCTCTTAATAACGAACACTAGGAGGAGAGAAGGAAGGAGGCAGAGGGACCTAGATCACATGATCCAGATGAATCCAATCAACATGGAACTGCAAAGAAGAGCCCGAAAAATCTGGGAAAAAGTCCCACGACAAATGACGGACGAAATCAGACAGAGACATATTGACATCCCGTTGGAGGACATACACAGAAGAACGCTAGACTTCATCAGTAGTAAAGCACAGACCGAAAGACAAGAAGAACCAATCTACACATAAGACTACGCATATCCAATAACCATAAACAATAAACTACACAAAAAATATACAATAAGAAGAACACTAAAAATACATAAGCGAACAACGAGAGAAATACAAAAGATAAAGAAAACACCTACAAAGGTTTGAACGCTGCAAGAAACCACCATACTACTATTATATATATATATATATATATATATATATCAGATATATAATCCAGCTGAAGCCACAAGAAGTTGCTTATCATCAATCTGTAGGTCTCGCCGTTGGCGGTTATGGCAATTCCATCTTCGTTCTCAGAAAAATAGGGTCTTTCAACAAGGACGCTCGAGCTTTATCAGGCGATAGTGGGCCATGTTGTTAAAGCTACATCTGGCAACCTCACTGTGAACTGTTTAGTACTACTTGGCAAGTCACTAAGGAAGGTTATAGCGTTGAATAGAGTGTGCAAATCATCAAATATTATTATAAAATTCAGTGCTCCGCTCGACAAACGTTCTGCGATTACATGATTTCTATCATCTTCAGCGACGAGGCCCATTTTTGGATGAATGGATTTGTGAACAAGCAAAATTGTCGGATTTGGGACAAAAACAATCCACATGAGATACACCAGCACCTATTGCATCCCAACAAAGTTACTGTTTGGTGCGGATTTTCGTCTAACGGAATCATCGGTCCCTATTTTTCTGAGAACGAAGATGGGATTGCCATAACCGCAACGGCGAGACCTACAGATCGATGATAAGCAACTTCTTGTGGCTTCACCTGGATTATATACCTGATATGGATAGTGAAGACATGTGGTTCCAACAGGACGACGCTACGTGCCACACTGCGCAAGCCACGATATACATTTTGCACTAGCGATTTCAGGGCAGGGTCATCTCGCGCGGCGACGACGTAAACTGTCTACTGAGATCATGCGATTTAACGCCATTACACTACTTTCTTCGGGGCTACCTTAAATCGCAGGTCTATGCGAATAATCTGTAAACAGTTGATGTCCTTAAAGTCAACATAACGAACACCATTCATCAAATTTAGCCAGATTTATGCCACAAAGTCATCGAAAATTGGGCCTCCCGAATACGTTCCACTAAGCGAAGCCGCGGCGGACATTTGAACGATGTCATATTCCACACTTCATGCCATAAAATGTACTTTCAAATTTAAAATAAATTGAGTGCATATATCACATACAACTTTTTTTATTTACATTTAAAAATCGAGCGAAATTATTGTAAGACCCTTTATATGCATATATGAGGGCAAGTGCAATCTTATATGTGTGTATATATTTTCTCACAACTTAATATATCCATGTGCAAGTAAAAGATAGAGACGCCTTGATTCGCAGGGAATCACCCCCAAACGGTGATCTCCTTAATTTTTTCCTATTTCATACTATACCTTTTCATATCTGAAACTCTCCTACTTTATTTCCATCTAGCACAGTATAACCTGACCACCAGCAAGGTTTCAGAAGCAGACAGTAGTAGGGTGTAGTGAACTCCCGAAGGAGACCCCGGTAGGGGGCCAGAGAACGAGCCCGGTTATCAGGGACGAGCCCGAATCTGACTGCAGGACCGCTTTAGATGCTACAAAATGGAAAACCACATCACCGCAAACTGCCCAAGAAAGGAAGGAGAAATATGTTCAGAATGCAGTGGCCCACATTCTTGGAGGAGCTGCACAAACTCCACTAAATAGTGTGTTAATTGCGGAGGGAGCCACAGAACAATGGCAATGACATGTCCGAAGCGAAAAGAAAACAAAGAGAAAAGAAATTGAAACACAACAAAGAAAAGAAGGAACAAAAAACACCTCATATGCGGCGACAACAGCAACGAAAAACAATGGAACAACCACTCAAATGATGCTTGACGGAACTCTGAACGTAAAAATACTGACATGCATTCTACGCTCACACGTCTTAAACATTGCCCAACTAGGAACATATGCCACCACGTTGAACTCCATGCTCAAGAAAAATGGGCTGGAACCAATGAAATTCCCGCAAAATATTGATTCATCGACTATATTTAACATAGAAATTTCAGAAGATACGAATAAGAAATTCTTGGAAAAAACACAAAGAAAGGAAAGTGAATCTGAACAAGAGGAAGACACAGAAAGCGAGGAAACAGAATCTGAGAGCAGCACCGATGAGAATAATAAGAAAAACGTAAAAAGAAACACACGCAAAAACAAAAAAACAGAAAGAAAATCGACTAGAGACACCTCGCTATGCGACTAAAGACCGGAAATACTAACCGCGAAACGTGAAACGGATAAGAGTCAGAACTCAGCAAGGACCGAGATGAACGACAGAAATACCAGGAAAAGAAACAAATAAATTTACGTAATACTACCACTTTTCCCAAAAGAAGAACCGCTTAAGAACATACAAACAAGATGGATAATAGTAAATTAAGAATTCTACAGATAAATAAAAATGGCTGGAAGGATAAAGTAAACACATACGGAAATATCTTTAGAGAAATAGATCCTGGCATCATTTTAATTTCAGGTCACGGGATTAACCTTGAGACTCACAAACTAAAAATATGAAACTACGAGGTAATAGCGTATAATCACACAAACAAAGCACATGACGGAGCAGGAATAGCAATAAAGAAAGGAATAAATTACAAAAAAAAGCAAGGACTAACCGAATCTTACCTCGCAATTGAGGTCAACATGGAATTAACCAATATAATAATCCCTACAGGATACCAACTACCGCGACGACCGGGACTCCCAATAAATAACTTTGTGAGAATAATTAACAATAGACTTCCAACTTTGTTTTGGGGAGACCTGAACGCAAAATGCACGTACACAGGATATAGAAACAGAAATCAAACAGGAAAAGACCTACAAGCTCTAATAGACAGGCGGATAATAAGAAGACTAGGACCGGAGTACCCAACCCTAATTAAAGACAGAACAGCGACAACTCCAGACATTTGCCTAGCAAACAATAACATTCCTTTTAACTACCACACGGAACCGGTAGATGTTATTTGCAGCAACCATACAGCAACACTACTCATTGTGAATCAGCCACCAATACAAATACCCGCTAAAAAATGGAAGGCATACCATAGAGCAAACTGGGAAAAATACAAACAATAATTGAATGGCTACGCACCGAACAGACTCAATGAAGCTACTTTAGAAGAAATCGACGGCGAGCTGGAAAAAATAAGGACGCGGATACAAACAGCTGATGAGAATGAAATACCCAGAAACACATAAAAAACAGTTAAATACTTTATATGGACCTACGAAATGAAAGCTAAGAATGCAGAAATAAAAGCGATTAACGAGGACATAATAATAAACGGAACGTCAAGGGAAAAATACCACAATCTGAGAACGAAGAAGAGAGAACTACTAAGCGCAATAACGGACAAACAAAGAGAATACTGGGACACAGCCGTTCAAAATATTGATAACGAGCTATTGCCCCGAAAATTAAAAAAAAAATAAAAAGAATGGGAAATGCTAAAAGTAAAGAAAAGATAAAGATTAAAGACAGAAACGGGGAAATTAATGAAAGAGGAACGTGAGATTGAAAAATTGTTCAGGGAACATTGGAAAGGAGAGTTCAACATCGGCGAAGAGGAAAACGAAAACTACGATATAGACTTCGAAAACCAAATAATTGACGAACTAAATGAACGGATTGAGAGGACTTTTCCATATCACTACGAAGAAGAGGAACGGTATGCGAACGAATGGTTTAACGCCAAAATCACAATCGAGGAATTAAAGAATACCATTTCAAATTTTAAACAAAAGGCTCCTGGGAAATCGGGCCTCACCAGAAAAAATTATATAGAAGCACCGGATAATATACTCTAAGGGGGTAAGAAACGTGTTTAACGTCTGTATAAACACGGGATACTTCCCCGATAAGTTAAAAATAGACAAAATGATATTCATACCGAAGCCGGGAAAAACCACCTTCGGAGGTCGAAAACTTCTGACCTATATCCCTTCTCGACTTCATCGAGAAGGTGTATAAAAAAAATCCTGAACACAAGATCAAATGAATATCTCACAGAAAACAATCTCTGGAACAATCAACAATTCGGCTTCAGAAAGAATAGGAATACGGAGACGGCCCTCAGCGTGATTACAGAAAAAATATGCAAAGTGAAAGGAGAGAAATGCAGTATGGACATTGCATGCCGGGACGTATCGAAAGCATTCGATAAAGTCTGGCAAAGAGGCTACAACATATAATTCTAAATCTGGAAATGAACAACTATTTGGAGAGAATTTTATGCGACTACGTCATGGAAAGATATGCATACATCGACACGGGGAATTGCCAAAGTGAAAGATTCAATCTTAATACGGGCCTCGCTCAGGGAGGGTGTTTAAATCCTTGGCTATACTCAGTGTATACTTCGAACATTCTCCCACCCAGGAACGAGGGCTGTGTGAACATACAATACGAAGATGATTTCACTCAATTAATTCCCTGTGTTTATCAGAACCTTCAGATGCAGTTCAGAGTAACGGCAACAGAAATAGAAAATCTTAACGAGTATAAACGCAAATGAAAAATAAAAACGAATAAAGATAAATTTAAAATTATACCTATGTATCGCAAAAACTATCCAACGTTTACGTAGATGGAGAGCGATACAGATATAATGGTGAATGCAAGATTTTAGGCCTAAAAACACGTGACCGAAAGAATAAACAAAGCACGAGGCATTCAAACTTTACTCTACAGATTAAGAAATCTCAATGTGAAAAATAAGAGAAAGATCTACCAGGCCATGATACAGCCTACCTTGATACTCGTATATTTAACAATTGCCATGTATATGCTTTCAAGAAGCAATCTATTAAGAATGCAACGTATACAGAATAAGGCGGTATACATAATTACGAACATGCGATGATTAGAGAGGAAACAACAAAGCGACTTACATATCGAAGCGAAAATAAAACCATTGAACAAAATAATTGAAAAAGAGCCAAAAAAATCATAGAAAAAACACAAGAAGAAATAGGAGAGGAAATAAATAATCAAATAGCATGAGGGGCAGGATGGAGACAACATATGTTATTTCCTAGTGCTAAAAACAAAGCGGACCAAAGGGAAGAGGAGGAGATTTACGTGTAAACCAAATAAGGAAACCCGATTGTGACAAAAATTTCCCGAATAATGACAAACTCACCGGATTGGACTTAATACCCAAAAGGAATGACAAAACTACCCAAAAAGTGCAAATGAACGAAAAAGGAAAAATAACATGAATAAAGAAGAGAATTAAACAAATAAATAACCAAGGGATATGAGCCCACACAACAGATACAGATACGAGAATTATGCTTCAAAAATCATAGAAACTCGAGTTATTAACATAGCAGGAAAACAAATAACGCTAACACCGGTTGGAACGCCTATCTCATACACACATAACATAATAACAAAACAACCACAGAAATAAACAAACAGACACACTTTCACTCTAACTTATTTCGAACTTAACTCTAAAATTAGTTTATAGTACAGAGATTAGCGTGGCCTCCACGCAACTTGCCCCTCTCTGCAAACCTCCAACTTCCTTCCACCTCAATCATCTTCCTCCTTTACCGCTATCTAAAGATGGTCCAAACACTAACAATAGGAACAGGTGAAGCAAATAGTAACAATTAAAAGCTAGGAAAACATAAAACCCCCGGGGTCCGGGTCCCTCATTAAGCAGGTCCACAGGCTAACTTGGTCAACTTTCAAGCCTTTGACTTTATTTCAGTCTGTCCCATCCTTACTTCTTTCTTCTTTTCCTCCCTCTCTCCCCCTCTCCGGAGCTCTTATCCCTCGGTGCCTTCAGGCCCAGTGGTAGGAGGGCGCCGGGGAAACTCGGGGGAACCGGGCATTGCCCCATCCCCCCGACCGGGTCCCTCCTTCGGGAGGGACTGTTTGGGGGGGGGGAGGGGCAATGGGATCTAAAACTTTTTCTCCCACTTTCCCTTTCATTTCATTTCATTTCATTTCATTGTAAAAGATAGTCGGAAGTGTGAGAAAAATTATTATTATTCAAGAACAAAAGTTATATTTCCTGTTCGCCATTTCGAAGCTTATTCCAGTTATATACCTAGGAATAAAGAATCCATATATATATATATATATATATATATATATATATATATATATATATATATATATATATTCCTTCATCCCATAAGGAAGCGGTTGATCACTTAACCCAGCCTACGAAATTACAAGAGAGAGAATACCTTACTCAGACCCCATAGGATAATAGGTAAGAAGGCAAGAAATAAGCATAAAGTAATGCAACACATACCAAAACAACAAGGGCAAAGATGGGATGAAACGATAGAAAAAAAGACAAAGAAGCTTCACTCAAAGAATTCGGGAAAATGGTACAAAAAAGAAAAAGACTACAAACGCGCTAGGGAAGTAGAAATAGAAAACACGCCAAGGAAAATTAAAACGGAAGGGCTAGATATCGAACAAATATTCCGATAACATTGCTAAAATGTATTTAATGTATGTGAAGAAGAAAGCGAATAATTTGATATGGAGTTCGAAATTAGAATTATCGACCAGCTAAAGGCAAATATACAAAGAACGCATCATAACCACCAGTTAGATCACCCGAAGGACTTGCTGAAAAGCGACGGGGATCTAATAACAACAGAAGAAATAGAAAGCGCCGCCGTTCATTCCTTCAAACAGAAAGCACCGGAGACTCAGGACTAACTAAACTAAATTATACCGAGGTACTAAAGTGCTTTCTTGAAGGGATGAAGAAGATATTTAACGTTTTTCCTAAATGGCGGTTACTACCCAGAGAGTAACACATGAAGTGGGAGGCTCAAAAAGAGAAAAACAGAGCTAAAGCTTAGAGAGGAGCCAGGATGGGCAAATCTTGGTAGTCGTGTGGTGAAGAGAGGTATAATTTTCATGCTCAGGGCATAGGAGACCTACTGATTAACCTGGAATCGGAACCACGATACACCATTCACACTTTATTCTTTCATTTCTTTCTCACACTCAGACTATTTAAGTGGCTGGCTATTAGTAATCGGAAGAGTCAACGATTCTCTAGCACCTATATTTCGATTATTACTATCATATATAATGGAATTCATGTGTCATTACCGGTTCTCATAGTCGAGATTCCTTTCGGTAGTTGTAGTCGTTATTTTATTATGTTTTGGTTTATTTTTCGTTTGTCATTATTTTTTATTTAGGTTCTCATCCACGAGAGATTTTTTCATCTTTATTTGATATTTTCGCTTCATTAGCTATTTCAGCCTTATTGTTTATTATTGGTATTAATCTTTTCCATGTTTATTTTCATTTTGTTATTATCCATAATTCTGTCTTCTTTATTCTTCCTCTTGAGTTGTTTACATATATATGGATTCCTCTTCTCTCCTCAGGTGACCGTCATGAGTTTGGGAATTGAAGATTCGTTTGGGATTCAGATCTGTTCTGCCACTAAATGGATCAGGTTCTTTATTTCCACACAGATCTGTTCTGCCACTAAATGGATCAGGTTCTTTATTTCCACACAGATCTGTTCTGCCACTAAATGGATCAGGTTCTTTATTTCCACACAGATCTGTTCTGCCACTAAATGGATCAGGTTCTTTATTTCCACACAGATCTGTTCTGCCACTAAATGGATCAGGTTCTTTATTTCCACACAGATCTGTTCTGCCACTAAATGGATCAGGTTCTTTATTTCCACACAGATCTGTTCTGCCACTAAATGGATCAGGTTCTTTATTTCCACACAGATCTGTTCTGCCACTAAATGGATCAGGTTCTTTATTTCCACACAGATCTGTTCTGCCACTAAATGGATCAGGTTCTTTATTTCCACACAGATCTGTTCTGCCAC
Source organism: Ceratothoa steindachneri (assembly GCA_963969495.1). Taxonomy (NCBI): domain Eukaryota; kingdom Metazoa; phylum Arthropoda; class Malacostraca; order Isopoda; family Cymothoidae; genus Ceratothoa; species Ceratothoa steindachneri. The sequence continues at coordinate 103,474,048 of OZ018325.1, forward strand.
TAAATGGATCAGGTTCTTTATTTCCACACAGATCTGTTCTGCCACTAAATGGATCAGGTTCTTTATTTCCACACAGATCTGTTCTGCCACTAAATGGATCAGGTTATTTATTTCCACACAGATCTGTTCTGCCACTAAATGGATCAGGTTCTTTATTTCCACACAGATCTGTTCTGCCACTAAATGGATCAGGTTCTTTATTTCCACACAGATCTGTTCTGCCACTAAATGGATCAGGTTCTTTATTTCCACACAGATCTGTTCTGCCACTAAATGGATCAGGTTCTTTATTTCCACACAGATCTGTTCTGCCACTAAATGGATCAGGTTCTTTATTTCCACACAGATCTGTTCTGCCACTAAATGGATCAGGTTCTTTATTTCCACACAGATCTGTTCTGCCACTAAATGGATCAGGTTCTTTATTTCCACACAGATCTGTTCTGCCACTAAATGGATCAGGTTCTTTATTTCCACACAGATCTGTTCTGCCACTAAATGGATCAGGTTCTTTATTTCCACACAGATCTGTTCTGCCACTAAATGGATCAGGTTCTTTATTTCCACACAGATCTGTTCTGCCACTAAATGGATCAGGTTCTTTATTTCCACACAGATCTGTTCTGCCACTAAATGGATCAGGTTCTTTATTTCCACACAGATCTGTTCTGCCACTAAATGGATCAGGTTCTTTATTTCCACACAGATCTGTTCTGCCACTAAATGGATCAGGTTCTTTATTTCCACACAGATCTGTTCTGCCACTAAATGGATCAGGTTCTTTATTTCCACACAGATCTGTTCTGCCACTAAATGGATCAGGTTCTTTATTTCCACACAGATCTGTTCTGCCACTAAATGGATCAGGTTCTTTATTTCCACACAGATCTGTTCTGCCACTAAATGGATCAGGTTCTTTATTTCCACACAGATCTGTTCTGCCACTAAATGGATCAGGTTCTTTATTTCCACACAGATCTGTTCTGCCACTAAATGGATCAGGTTCTTTATTTCCACACAGATCTGTCTGCCACTAAATGGATCAGGTTCTTTATTTCCACACAGATCTGTTCTGCCACTAAATGGATCAGGTTCTTTATTTCCACACAGATCTGTTCTGCCACTAAATGGATCAGGTTCTTTATTTCCACACAGATCTGTTCTGCCACTAAATGGATCAGGTTCTTTATTTCCACACAGATCTGTTCTGCCACTAAATGGATCAGGTTCTTTATTTCCACACAGATCTGTTCTGCCACTAAATGGATCAGGTTCTTTATTTCCACACAGATCTGTTCTGCCACTAAATGGATCAGGTTCTTTATTTCCACACAGATCTGTTCTGCCACTAAATGGATCAGGTTCTTTATTTCCACACAGATCTGTTCTGCCACTAAATGGATCAGGTTCTTTATTTCCACACAGATCTGTTCTGCCACTAAATGGATCAGGTTCTTTATTTCCACACAGATCTGTTCTGCCACTAAATGGATCAGGTTCTTTATTTCCACACAGATCTGTTCTGCCACTAAATGGATCAGGTTCTTTATTTCCACACAGATCTGTTCTGCCACTAAATGGATCAGGTTCTTTATTTCCACACAGATCTGTTCTGCCACTAAATGGATCAGGTTCTTTATTTCCACACAGATCTGTTCTGCCACTAAATGGATCAGGTTCTTTATTTCCACACAGATCTGTTCTGCCACTAAATGGATCAGGTTATTTATTTCCACACAGATCTGTTCTGCCACTAAATGGATCAGGTTCTTTATTTCCACACAGATCTGTTCTGCCACTAAATGGATCAGGTTCTTTATTTCCACACAGATCTGTTCTGCCACTAAATGGATCAGGTTCTTTATTTCCACACAGATCTGTTCTGCCACTAAATGGATCAGGTTCTTTATTTCCACACAGATCTGTTCTGCCACTAAATGGATCAGGTTCTTTATTTCCACACAGATCTGTTCTGCCACTAAATGGATCAGGTTCTTTATTTCCACACAGATCTGTTCTGCCACTAAATGGATCAGGTTCTTTATTTCCACACAGATCTGTTCTGCCACTAAATGGATCAGGTTCTTTATTTCCACACAGATCTGTTCTGCCACTAAATGGATCAGGTTCTTTATTTCCACACAGATCTGTTCTGCCACTAAATGGATCAGGTTCTTTATTTCCACACAGATCTGTTCTGCCACTAAATGGATCAGGTTCTTTATTTCCACACAGATCTGTTCTGCCTACTAAATGGATCAGGTTCTTTATTTCCACACAGATCTGTTCTGCCACTAAATGGATCAGGTTCTTTATTTCCACACAGATCTGTTCTGCCACTAAATGGATCAGGTTCTTTATTTCCACACAGATCTGTTCTGCCACTAAATGGATCAGGTTCTTTATTTCCACACAGATCTGTTCTGCCACTAAATGGATCAGGTTCTTTATTTCCACACAGATCTGTTCTGCCACTAAATGGATCAGGTTCTTTATTTCCACACAGATCTGTTCTGCCACTAAATGGATCAGGTTCTTTATTTCCACACAGATCTGTTCTGCCACTAAATGGATCAGGTTCTTTATTTCCACACAGATCTGTTCTGCCACTAAATGGATCAGGTTCTTTATTTCCACACAGATCTGTTCTGCCACTAAATGGATCAGGTTCTTTATTTCCACACAGATCTGTTCTGCCACTAAATGGATCAGGTTCTTTATTTCCACACAGATCTGTTCTGCCACTAAATGGATCAGGTTCTTTATTTCCACACAGATCTGTTCTGCCACTAAATGGATCAGGTTCTTTATTTCCACACAGATCTGTTCTGCCACTAAATGGATCAGGTTCTTTATTTCCACACAGATCTGTTCTGCCACTAAATGGATCAGGTTCTTTATTTCCACACAGATCTGTTCTGCCACTAAATGGATCAGGTTCTTTATTTCCACACAGATCTGTTCTGCCACTAAATGGATCAGGTTCTTTATTTCCACACAGATCTGTTCTGCCACTAAATGGATCAGGTTCTTTATTTCCACACAGATCTGTTCTGCCACTAAATGGATCAGGTTCTTTATTTCCACACATATCTGTTCTGCCACTAAATGGATCAGGTTCTTTATTTCCAAACAGATCTGTTCTGCCACTAAATGGATCAGGTTCTTTATTTCCACACAGATCTGTTCTGCCCTTTTGCTGAGGACCCATTTTAATGGCTCTACTTCGTCCTCTTCATGTAGGTCTCTCATATTTCTCATTGTATTCTTTGGTTAATTATTATTCTTAGGGATTTATTCTGTATTCTTTGTATTTCCTTCATTCTTGTTTTTGGCACCATATGCATTGATTGGTATTGGATGGTATGTTAATGTCGGCCTTCCTAATGCCATATAACTTTTCTCCTTGTTCTCAGCAGATATTTCTCAGGGTGAATATATTAGTTGTAGAGTTGTAGTTGTTCCTTTTATTCTTTCGATTGTGTGGTGTCTATATACCTAAAGCTTTACTTTCAGGTCTATATTAGAACCTTTTTCATTCATGTTCGATCTCGGAGACTTTTTTCTCGAGATTCAAAATTTCTTTCGCATGTGTTAATGTTGTCTATTTCCAGTGTCGTTAATCTTGCTTGTCTTTTTTCTTTTCTATTGCAAGAGATAATCAGTTGAAGAATATTATTTTTGCCATTTTTACGGCGAGGTGATGTATTCAGTATTCATGCTTGCATTATATAGTTTTTTGAGGGTCATGATGATGTTTTTCGGGGCGTTGATGAGGTTGGACTTCGTGAGTTATGATGGTCCTGGCACCTTTTGCTTAAATGAGTGAATTGCGCTCAATATTTCTTCTTCCGTTGCTGATTTCCCGGTCCCTGGTGGGTTCGACTGAATGGACAAAAGTTATTTTATTTACGAGTATGTTGTTTCTTAGGAAGTCGTGCATCATTTCTTTCGTTTTGGGAGTGAATTCCTCGGTTTCTTAGGGTAATATTGAGAAAACTAACTCCCAGGGCCGGAAACTTTCTCTTCTATCTCTTCGTCTTCTTCGATTGGGTTACCGTTTTCAGTTTTGATTTTCATTTTTCTGTCATATTCTAACTGTATCCTTTAAAAATATTTTATAATGAATAAATTGTGACAATTTTGAAATGAAGTTTATGTGATAATTTGAGTCTTACTGAAAATTTTGAGGGTGTGTCAGTATTTATGACTAGTAGTGTATATATGTGTATAAAAGGAGCAGGATTCAGGTAATTATGAAGGAGAATCTGTTAAGTATGGATGTTTTAGGTAATATAAATTTTAATTACTCCTCGAGACTGTTGAAATGGTGTAATGTATTTCTTTGATTCGTATGGTCTGGTGAACCCTGTTGATAAAAAATTCGAATATTAAAGAATTATGTTTAGAAGATTCTCCATATTTTTAAGATAATTATTTGTTGTCATAAGATAGATTTTGATGACCTCTCATTTTGAATGCACTCTTTAGTCATTTTTATTCTACAATAGAACACCTTAAGTGATTTGAGTGACCAATTCTATCCACTCCACCATTTTTCAATATTCACTCCCAAACATTATGCAAAGCATACTGTTAAAAATGTACCACAAATCACCTTGTAGTTTCCTTATCATTAATTATGTTCTAAATGAGGACTTACAGGTCCCCAATCAGCCTGGAGTCTTCGGCCCGAACGACAAAGGCCCTAATCAAGGCGGAATTGTCGGCCATGTCTGCAGTCAGTCGTTGACGAGTGTTTTGGTAGTCCTGAACACGGTCCAAGATGGCTATCAACTCCACAAATTCCTTCGGGAAATCCGCTTCTACCTGCAACACGGAATTCCTTTTTATTCCCTCCCCAAAAAAAACTTTTAAGTAAAGAAGGACAAAAGGATCCTGCCAAATAAATAATAGGAGGACTCATTCGATTGTCTCGAGAATAAACTGTAGAGAGGCGAAAGCGGATATTCACTCAATTGGCGCTGTTGCGTTCCCGTTTCTTGCTTTCCCAACACACCACAAGACTCTCAAAGGTCTTTTTATTTTAAAGAATAAAATTATTTCACACCCACACTCTTTCACACTTTACCCAAGTTTACTTTCCTTTATTATTATTATCATTATAGTTATCGTTGTTATTATGAGTATCATCATTGTCAATATCATCATCACTATCACTCTGATTGTCAATGACATTAATCCTATCATTACCTATCATTGTCACTATCATTAACATTAACGTTATACTTATCGCTATCTGTATCATTATCATCATCACTATCCTTATCATTATCACTATCAATATAGTTATACTTATTGCTATCTGTAGCATTATCATCATCACTATCCTTATCCTTAGCTTAGTCATTATTATTATCACTATTTATATCAATATCATTATCCATATTCATATCCATATCCATATCCTTATCCTTATCATTTACATTATCACTACCATTACCATGATTAACATCATTATTACTGCCATTATAATTAGCATGATAATATCATTATCATCATTATCGTAATTATTATTATCATTATCACTATCATTATTTTTATCGTTATCATTATCATTATTATCAGTATCATTAGCAATATCATCAGTTTCATTCTCATTATCGCTATCGTTATCATTGTCATTATAATTTTATTATTATAACTATCATAATCATTATCAGTATTAGTATCATTATTACTATCATTATTATTATCATTATCACTATAACTAAAAGTATCGCAAGTACTATCGTTATCATTACCATCATTATCACTATCATTATCATTGGAGTAAATTTAGATCAAGTTAGCGCTCCTAAGGAAAAAGTATGACTTATCTTTACTAGATTAGGTTAAATTAGGCAAAAAACCCCCCCCAAAAAACAACGTACTTAACCAAACTTCCAAAGTGCACCAAAATAACTAAAATATAAACAACCTGAACAACCTAACATACCTTCTCAATGACAATTACCAAAATAATTAAAAAGTTATAAAAATAATTAAAATAATCTAACCAAATCTTTACTTAGTCAAATTCTGGGGTCGTCCCTCTTTACTAATGGCCGTTGTGAAGTGATTATTTTGAATGACTAGTAGGGATAAATTTAATAAATACTTGGAGCAAAAGATATGACCTCTGGATCTATTGATTGACCACTAAATATAAATGAGCAAAATTAATATACTCACATTCATCGGGATATTAATATTATTTGTAAAATAATCTCGAATTCCTTTCACTTATATTATAATCAACACCTTCGCCCCATTCCAGGAGAAGAATATAATATAAAAGCGTTTCTGGCCCGAACCTGTAAATCGTCGATATTTAAGTAGGTTGCCATAGCTTGGACAACATCAGCAGCTAAATCCATATCATGCGAGTGAATGACAACATATCCCTGAAAGTAATTAGGGGTATAATTACCCTTCACGCATAACCTGCATTTGCTCTCAAAACACTAGCAATTCGATTGCGTAACTTGGGGTAATTATTATTTTACTGATATAATTCAACAAGATTATGTCGATCAGAGCCAAAACCATCACAAAGTACAGTACTTTCGACTGGAGTAGACGGAGGGGAAAAGGGAAACAACCAAAAAAGCCTACTGATAGAAGATGATTTGGAATAAATGGGTATTTAAAGTACATATAACTAAAAAAAATAGTAACAGGGGGCACCCATAAGTTGTGGACGGTAAGAGCTTGGCAGAGACGCTGTCAACACCAGAAAGTTGATCTATATGTGTTAAGATGATGGATTATAGCGCGCGTTTCGTTACTGGTTTAGCCTGAAGAGAAGGTTGAGGCAGGATTGAAACGATATTTGAATGGCCGGGCAGAACCACCTTGCGACCTTATTAAAAAAAGAGAAAAGTTTATAAGTTTTAGTTGTCTCGTGGTCAAGTTATGAAAAAAAAGTAAAGATAGGAAAGTCAGGAAGAAAGTAAAGATAGGAGTCACAGAGAAAGTGAAGATGAGAAAATCACGTAAAAATTAAATCGTAACGAGTAACATCGTGTGATGATGGTGAACATGAAGATAAGGATAGATTATTATTTTTTCATTCAGAAAAAAAAGGCTTTTACCACCAGAATATTAATGTGGGTGATTAAATTCTATTCAATTATATGCAAATTATTTAGATAGAGAAATATTGAACTGGAAGATAGGTAAACTTTACATTATATATAGAACTAACAAAATGAGTTTTGTAGGCCATCATTGCCCATGAAACCCATACACACATACCACAGTATGTTGCCCATCTCGGAGTCAATATCACTTCTTCAGCGCAGTAATTCCACCGGACCTCAACTCAGAAGAAACAGATCACCCTGACAATTCTCCGGTGCGGTTGCCAGGAAAAACTAAACTTACAAATACTCCACCGACCTAACCGATACAGATACGAGGAGCGGTCAATAAGTTTTGCAATTCGGATATAAGGAAACGAGATATAAGGAAAAGTGTTTTATTATTTTTCAATATAACTACTCTCGACTTCAATGCACTTGCGCCACTTGTCCCTGAGGCTTCGAATTCCCGACAACCAGAAATCTCCTGACTGCTGTTCAATCCACTCCTGGACGACGAGCTGGACATCTTCATCGTCCCCAAACCGGCGTCCACGCAGTGCAACCTTGAGCTGGCGGAATAAAAAGAGGTCGCTAGAGGCCAGATCTGGACTGTAGGGGGGATGGTTGAGCTCCTCGAATCCGCACTCGCGCAGTGCAGCTTGTGCAACTCTGGCCTTGTAGACTTTGACGACGTTGAAGTCGATCATGGGGCGTGAGGCTTATAGGGACCCAACGGACACAGATCTTGGTCATAGCCAAATTGTTGTGGATGATGTTGATAACAATTCCATGTGATATTCCAAGTTCTCGCTCGATTTCTTCGACCTTCACCCGTCGATTTCGAGGATCATCCTCTCCACACGGACCACATTGTCCTCGTTGGTCACGTCTGACGGGCGTCCTGGACGGGGGTCATCTTCAAGGGACTCACGACCATGTCGGAACTCCCTATTCCAGTGATCAATGGTTGCATAGGAAGGGGCGGTGTCGGTGTACACTGCAACCATGCGTTCATGGATCTCTTTTGCATTCTAGCTTCCCTTGCTCAAAAATTTGATCAGTGCGCGGTGCTCAACCTTCTCCATTATTGAAAAGTTTGTGACTGACGATCTGCAATCAGCTACTGCTTCTTAAATAGACGAGGCAGGAGTGTGAGGCTGCAGGTCCTGACTTGTCATAACTTGTCCTAACACCCCCACAAACAGCCATCCCCCTTCCTATGTTTTGCCCTACCGATTCGCAAAACATATTGACCGCCCATCGTAGTTGTAACGGTTAGTGATACAATTGATTACATAGAGAGATTAAAAGAGTGTTTCATCGCATATCAGAATTACATAGTGACTTAGGTAAATCTAAGAGGCCTCAAAATGCCCCAATCATCCCCACCGACATTTGTCAGTATGCGGAAAGAATTAGATAACATCAGGACGAACCGCAAGAAAAAACAAGTCCTATTTCAACACCGTCATTGCAGAGTTCAATGCAAGGTTGTTCTTGGGAAATTTCTCAATGGGGAACAAAATGCAAAGGGGGCAAGAACTGCTTTATTTTACCATGGCCCAAGACCTCAAAATTTCCAACACGATGCTTAACAAAGCAGCAGTAAAGATGGACTTGGCAACTCTGAATTCCGCTCATACGTCTCGTCTACCGTCGGTTATCTCCTGTCCCTATCATAGTAGACTCGATTGTGTATCATGTGTTAAGGAAGCAATACTATGGTTGAATTTAATCCGCTATTAATTTTGAAAATGAAGCTACGTTGCTCGGTAGTGTTAACGCCGGAAGCTCCAATCCGACGATGTACGAGTGCTTAGGTGCTATTCTGAGGACGGTGCCGAGGATGAGGAAAGAGTTGGATGAGTCAAGCTGAGAGGCGAGGAGGGCCTCTTTATATCACCCTTTATCTTCCCGAACGACTTCAGAAGCAACGCGGAGGGCTACATCGAGTGACTGGAGGAGTTGGTGTTCCCTGGATCCAGGAGGTGGCCGCTGGAAGGCCGTACGTGGGCAGCAGGACTCTGCACCAGGCCAAATAGGCGGGAACACCTAGTAATGGGTGTGAGACAATTTATTTGACCACATAGCTCCGAAAAACTACCCAGACTATAACTTCAACCCTCTGGAATATTATTTTGGGGGCGTGGTTGAGAGAGAGAAAGCAAAAAGTCCCTGTGCACCACCAAGGTGCATCGCCACACTTTTCACCCAGTTATACAGGGAGACCGACATAAGGCCTGTACAAGGTTCCGACAACCACCTGAAGGCCGTGGTTAAGGACAACGGAGATTTCATTAAAGCAAATGAATAGTACAACCCTTTAAGTCTTTAACAGGTAACTTTGGTAAATATATTTCTATAAATGAACTTTGAGTTAGGCGACAAATTAACCATTACCCCCTGGACAATGAAACTAATTACCATCTTATCAACATAAAAATCATCGTCAATTATCTCCAAGTTATTAAGAGAATTCAAATCAGTAACCAGAGGGCGATCAGATGTAAGATAAAAATTACCCTTCAGAAAGAGAGAAGAAACCTAATCCATTGAAACAGGGATTACCACCCCCCATGGACAACGAAGTGGTCAACCACCAGTTGTGAAAATAAAGGTCAATCTAGAAGTAACATATAAGCAACAGTGGCTAAATTCACCTCAATATTCACTTCAAGAGCTACCAGACGCATATCCATCAGGTCACCATTTTTGACCTGTCATGGGATATGGGAGCAAAAGACCTACCAGATTGCCCATATTAACACCACGATACCGGAAAAAGTGCCTTATCTGGTATTGTGACATCGCTAAATGGACCCTGGAGAACTGGCTATGTGAAGTGGTCCGACGAGTCACGGTTCAGGTATTTCGGCTGGAAGTAGAGTTCTGTAGTGACGTGGACCTTTGGACTTGAGTTGTCAACAAGGCACTGTGCCTGCTGGTGTTGGTTCCATACTGATGTTGGTTGTGCTCGCGTGGCATGGGTTATATATCCATTCATCGACTTCAGGTACTCTAGGAACTATGAGATTTTCCAGCAGGATACAGCACCCTGTTTGTTCTCAGGCCCAAGTTGCCAAGAATTTGTTCGAGGAACATTATGAAGAGTTCGGACGAATGGTATAACCACCTCGTTCACACATCCAATCGGTCATTTATAGGGCGTGGTGGCCAGGTCCATTCGCACCCAAGATCCGACAATTACAAATGTCAGGAACTGTGGCCACCTATCGAGACGGCATGGGTCAAAATCTCCCCAGGTGTCATCCTCCCACTTATGGAATCGATATCACGTTAAGTTGCTGCCCTTTCCTGGGGCAGGGGATGTGGGCACCAGTAATTGTTTACTTTAGCAGCGGTCGATTTTTCAAGCGATTTTCTCTGCCGTTTTGCTATTCTTTTTCAGCTATTACCCTGACCAAAATCACGGATCTGTATTAAACACCTTCAATGGGCAATCATAACCATTTATTTTTCCCAGCTTTCTTTTGTTTCTAAAGACGGGTAAGAAAAGTATTTTTTATTTTCTATGTTTCTTTCCGAAGTTGATTATCAATCTCTCTTAAATATTTTATGCCTGACACTATTTATTCTTTTGACGTGGTTTCCTGTTATTTTTATTAAATAAAATCACTTTTTCATGTTGCTAATGAATTGTGTTGGCTGAGTGAAGGCAAAATCGAACTATAAAAAGCATTTTTTTCTTATTTTCTTTGCCGTTACTTTTTAACTTTTTGGAGGGCTTTTTTGCAAACTATTTTTACCACACAATTTTTTATTATCGTTGCAAAACAATCCATTCCGTATAGGCTGGTATATTAGGAAAAGTGGGACATACAAGCACACTCGAGCGCGGGCTTATTTGCTAGATTTTCTAAATGGCAAGTGCGTCACCGTGTGCTCCAACGTCTGATCTTTTTAACGAACATCGCTCTATCCTTTTGACTTTCTTCGTTAAACATCAATTAACAAACACTAAAAGCGAGGGCCGAAAATGTAATTCGAAATTTACAGTTAACAAAGAGTTTTTTTCCGTTCTGAAAAATCGTTTGTGGGCGCGTTGGGCAAGTGCGAACAGTGCCCGAAGTAAGTAAATTATACGATTTTGCTAGCGATTAATAATAGATTATTAATAAATAGGTGGAGGTGTAGAGGTGCACCTCCACACAATTAGGGGGGTATGGTTCACCCCCAATTTCTAAAAAAGTAGCTTCCATTGATTCAAAACAATGAAGTGAGTGAAGCAAAACGTAGCTAAAAAAATAGTCCCCCCAAATCGCTCGAAAAATCATCCGCCGTTAAAGTAAATAATTACCGAGGCACCAGGGTACTAGTTACATATCTCATGACTTTTGACACTTTAATGATCTCCAGGGTACCCCTTTTTCCGATACTTTTGTTCCACCCCTTTCTTACCTATTTTGGGAAGGCTGCGGGGGAATTTTAGAAGCTAGTCGCAGACAAGCGTTCATCTACTCACCCTTGGTTCGAGTCAGGAGGGGTTGGTCACATCTCCCTCATATCTCTTGTGGTACTCAACTCTTTAACATTCCCTCGTTCTTCATACCTTTGTGACCTTCTAAGACCTCCAAGTGTAGGCCATGAATGGTCTTTTGCAGTCTCCTTCTTTTCTTATATTCTTATGTTCTTATCTTTCTAATTTATTAATACCCCCCAAAGGTGTTGCCGTGTGTATGATGGAACCCATGCTGCAGATAACATCTCGATGATCGCGTTCCTACGTCCCCACCCCCTCCTAGATGTGTTCCCTTTCAGTCCCATTGCCTGTCGGAGGATCTGCGGCAAATGCATAATCTTCCACGCATCTGTACTTTCTGTACAGATATTTTCTTTTACACTTACCGTGGTAGATGCCTTTGTTGGTTTTTGCTTTACCTCTTGAAGGGGGGAATCCTTTGACTATCCCTGCCAACTTACTTGCGGTGAAGCCTTGATGACAAAAGGCAGGGAAGTCCTTAGGGACCAGAAGGATAAATCGATTCCACCTTCTTCACTCTCCGCTATGTCCTCCAGTAAGAGAAAGCTTGAATTGACCCACATGATGACCTGTCAGAATATGTAATGACCATCATTAGACGAAATAATAGGCCCAAAACTAAGGATCCTACTGTCATAATTGTTACTTCTAAATTCCTGAACACTAGCGTTTAGTTGTGACTCCAAAATATAATGTTTAGCTTTCTTATTATTTTATTCTAGATGGAGAAACTCGTGTCTACACCGTCACGGTATGCTAACGCAAAATGTTAAATGTAGATAACTCAATGTTAACAAATTGTGTATACTGTTCGATAGCAATAAATTGGCAATGTTAGTGTGTCAAAGCTGGAAGGAGACCTAAAATTGACGCCAGCTTTACGTTTTTGTGGTTCTCGAAAACATCCTGGAAGGTAGAAAGGTTATCGTATTCTCTCTATCTATGAACACCAAATCCTTGATATAAAGGTAAACGTCACAAATAGAAGGCTTCATTGCAAACATCACAAATAAAATTCGTCCATTTTTCACTGCAAAAGTTACAAATAGAATTCGTCCTTTCGTTATTACAAAGGGCACAAATATAATTCTTTATTTCAAGCGTCACAAATAGAATTAGTCCCTACATCATTGCAAAAGTGACAAATTTACGTCGTCGATTTGTCATTGCAAACGTCACAAAAAGAATTATTCATTGCAAAAATCGAAAAAGAAATCGTCTTTCCATCATTGCAAACGACATAAAATGACTTCGTCGTTGCACCATGCAAAAGTCACAAATAAAATTCTTCACTGCAAGCATAGCAAATAAAATTCTTCATTGCAAGTCTCACAATTAAAGTTTTTCATTGCAAACATCGCAAATAAAATTCTCCATTGCAAGTCTCACAAATTAAATTCTTCACTACAAGCGTCACGAATAAAATTGTTCATTGCAAACATCGCAAATAAAATTCTTCATTGCAAGTCTCACACATAAAATTCTTCATTGCAAGTCTCACAAATAAAATTCTTCATTGCAAGCGTCACAAATAAAATTTCTCATTGCAAGCGTCGAAAATAAGATTCCTCCATTCCTCATTGCAAACGTCATAAAGTAGGGGTGGGCAAATTTTATAAAGTAGAGGGCTACTTTTTCACTTTGGCGAAAAGTAGAGGTTATACTCAATAAATGCATAAAAACTGTCGTCGAAATACATGTAACATATATAAACTAATAGAATAAATACTTTTTACAAATAGATTTATTGCATTGATTTAGTTGCTTTGAGCGTCCAATTTTGATGAAGAAAACATTAATTTTAGTTTTTATTGAGAGGGTTACTTTTGCTTGAGGGCTGCCTAAGATTTTAAATCGGGATCTTTTTCAGAAGTATATATTATTAACAGAGATTTAAGATTTAAATTCGTCAGTGAGCTTCTTAATTTAGATTTGCCATTCTTCATGATGGAAAAAGATTTCTCGCAAATGTTCGTCGACCCAAAATGAACGAGTAATTTTTAGCAAACTGCTTTCGATTAGCATATGTTTCATCATTTAGCGAGGCATAATATTTAATGATATAAAAATTCTTAAAATCATTTGAATGATGCAAATTACGTGAAAGCTCGATCAATCAAAGCTACAGATTGGGGAAGGCTTCATTACTATCACAATGAAATAGGTCAGCTAACAGGAGAAAGTCGCCTTCTAAAAGACGAAAATTTATTAAATCTTTTAGAAAATTCAAGACTCCATGTCATAGAGGGTATTGATACTCAAGCAGCAAGTCTCAAGGAGCAGGTTGAGCTTCTGAGCATAAATTTTAGGCCTTTGGTGAGTATGGTGTGAGAGGAAGATGGCTGACACATCTAGGACAAGCCTGGCACATATATAAAAGGTCATCGAACAGTCACCATAGAAAAGGATTGCAGCCTTTGCTACGTACTATCCAATTATAACGATGAAAGAAAGCAAAGGAAATAGGTGGCGCTCCATGGTTACCGAAGTCCAGGTGGATAGTTCCCCAACTACGAACTATATTTTCCACAATTTTAAACAGAAACTTTAAACCATTTGCAATGTTATAAAATGAAAAAGATGCCTTTGTTTAATTTGCTGATTAAAAGGCAACAATTTTGTCATAGATGCTTTTACTTCGAAATGAATTTAATAAACAAATTTTCCTTTTCTTTGGAACTTCATATTGAGATTGCATAGATAAGATATCAACACCAAAAGCTAAGTCTCCTATACAATTCATATCTTTTAACGGCGTGTATTCAATTTAGGTTTCATTTCTAAAAATAGGTCAATCTCCCCTCTTAGCACCCATACTCGTTTCAGAACCTTCTTGAACTAAGCCCTCTTATATTTGCATGAAAATATTATAACATCAGTGTGCTATGATTTAATTTCTTCGAGAAAATATATGAACTCTCCATGGTTCAATCCTCTTGATCAGAGAGAATGTATGAACTCTCCAGGGATCAATCCTCTTAATCAGAGAAAATATATGAACTCTCCATGGTTCAATCCTCTTGATCAGAGAGAATGTATAATCTCTCCAGAGATCAATCCTCTTAATCAGAGAAAATGTATGAACTCTCCATGGTTCAATCCTCTTGATCAGAGGGAATGTATGAACACTCCATGATTCAATCCTCTTGATCAGAGAGAATGTATGAACTCTTCATGGTTCAATCCTCTTGATCAGAGAGAATGTATGAACTCTCCATGATTCAATCCTCTTGATCAGAGAGAATGTATGACCTCTCCAGGGTTCAATCCTCTTAATCAGAGAAAATGTATGAACTCTCCATGGTTCAATCCTCTTGATAAGAGAGAATGTATGAACTCTCCATGGTTCAATCCTCTTGATCAGAGAGAATGTATGAACTCTCCATGGTTCAATCCTCTTAATCAGAGAAAATGTATGAACTCTCCAGGGTTCAATCCTCTTGATCAGAGAAAATGTATGAACTCTCCAGGGTTCAATCCTCTTGATCAGAGAGAATGTATGAACACTCCACGGTTCAATCCTCTTGATCAGAGAAAATGTATGAACTCCCCATGGTTCAATCCTCTTGATCAGAGAGAATGTATAAACTCTCCATAGTTCAATCCTCTTGATCAGAGAGAATGTATGAACTCTCCATGGTTCAATCCTCTTGATCAAAGAAAATGTATGAACTCCCCATGGTTCAATCTTCTTGATCAGAGAAAACGTATGAACTCTGCATGGTTCAATCCTCTTAAGCAGAGAAAATGTACGAACTCTTCATGGTTAAATCCTCTTGATCAGGGAAAATGTATGAACTCTCAATGGTTCAATCCTCTTGATCAGAGAAAATGTATGAACTCCCTGTGGTTCAATCCTCTTGATCAGAGAGAATGTATGAACTCCCTATCATTTAATCCTCTTGATTAGAGAAAATGTATGAACTCTCCATCGTTTAATCCTCTTGATCAGAGAAAAAGTATGAACTCCACATGGTTCAATCCTCTTGATCAGAGAGAATGAATGAACTCCCTATGGTTTAATCCTCTTGATCAGAGAAAATGTATAAACTCCCCATGGTTCAATCTTGTTGATCAGCGAAAATGTATGAACTCCCTATGGTTCAATCCTCTTGATCAGATAAAATGTATGAACCCTTCATGGTTCAATCCTCTTGATCAGAGAAAATGTATGAACTCCCCATAGTTGAATCTTCTTGATCAGAGATAATGTATGAACTCTTCATGGTTCAATCCTCTTGATCAGAGAGAATGTATGAACTCTCCATGGTTCAATCCTCTTGATCAGAGAGAATGTATGAACTCTTCATGGTTTAATCCTCTTGAACAGAGAAAATGTATGAACTCCCCATGGTTCAATTCTATTGATCAGATAGAATGTATAAACTCTTCATGGTTCAATCCTCTTGATCAGTGAGAATGTATAAACTCTCCATGGTTCAATCCTCTTAATCAGAGAGAATATATGAACTCTCCATCGTTTGAACCTCTTGATCAGAGAAAATGTATGAACTCCACATGGTTCAATCCTCTTGATCAGAGAGAATGTATGAACTCCCCATAGTTCAATCCTCTTGATCAGAGAAAATGTATGAACTCCCCATGGTTCAATCTTGTTGATCAGAGAAAATGTATGAACTCCCTATGGTTCAATCCTCTTGATCAGATAAAATGTATGAACCCTTCATGGTTCAATCCTCTTGATCAAAGAAAATGTATGAACTCCCCATGGTTCAATTCTCTTGATCAGATAGAATGTATAAACTCTTCATGGTTCAATCCTCTTAATCAGAGAAAATGTATGAACTTTCCATGGTTCAATCCTCTTGATCAGAGAGAATTTATGAACTCTCCATGGTTCAATCCTCTTGATCAGAGAAAATGTATGAACTCCCCATGGTTCAATCCTCTTGAGCAGAGAGAATGTATGAACTCTCCATGGTTCAATCCTCTTGATCTGAGCAAATGTAAGAACTCCCCATGGTTCAATTCCCTTGATCAGATAGAATGCATAAACTCTTCATGGTTCAATCCTCTTGATCAGATAAAATGTATGAACTCCCCATGGTTTAATCCTCTTGATCAGACAAAATGTATGAACTCCCTACGGTTCAATCCTCTAGATCAGATAAAATGTATAAACCCTTCATGGTTCAATCCTCTTGATCAGTGAAAATGTATGAACTCCCCATGGTTCAATCTTCTTGATCAGAGATAATGTATGAACTCTTCATGGTTGAATCCTCTTGATCAGAGAGAATGCATGAACTCTCCATGGTTGAATCCTCTTGATCAGAGAAAAGGTATAAACTCTTCATGGTTCAATCCTCTTGATCAGCAAAAATGTATGAACTCCTCATGGTTCAATCTTGTTCATCAGAGAAAATGCATGAACTTTTCTTAGTTCAATCCTCTTGATCAGAGAAAATGTATGAACTCCCCATGGTTCAATTCCCTTGATCAGATAGAATGCATGAACTCTTCATGGTTCAATCCTCTTGATCAGATAAAATGTCTGAACTCCCCATGGTTCAATCCTCTTTATCAGATAAAATGTATGAACTCTTCTTGGTTCAATCCTCTTGATCAAAGAAAATGTATGAACTCCCCATGGTTCAATCCTCTTTATAAGAAAAAATGTATGAACTTCCCATGGTTCAATTCTCTTGATCAGAGAAAATGTATGAACTCTTCATGGTTCAATCCTCTTGATCAGAGAAAATGTATGAACTCCCTATGGTTCAATCCTCTTGATCAGAGAAAATGTATGAACTCCCCATGGTTCAATCCTCTTGATCAGAGAAAATGTATGAACTCCCCATGGTTGAATTCTCTTGATCAGATAGAATGTATGAACTCTTCATGGTTCAATCCTCTTGATCAGAGAAAATGTATAAACTCCCCATGGTTCAATTCTCTTGATCAGATAGAATGTATGAACTCTTCATGGTTCAATCCTCTTGATCAGAGAAAATGTATGAACTCCCCATGGTTTAATCCTCTTGATCAGTGAAAATGTATGAACTCCCTACGGTTCAATCCTCTAGATCAGATAAAATGTATGAACCCTTCATGGTTCAATCCTCTTGATCAGTAAAAATGTATGAACTCCCCATGGTTCAATCTTCTTGATCAGAGATAATGTATGAACTCTTCATAGTTCAATCCTCTTGATCAGAGAGAATGCATGAACTCTCCATGGTTGAATCCTCTTGATCAGAGAAAAGGTATAAACTCTTCATAGTTCAATCCTCTTGATCAGCTAAAATGTATGAACTCCTCATGGTTCAATCTTGTTCATCAGAGAAAATGTATGAACTCCCTATGGTTCAATCCTCTTAATCAGATGAAAAGTGTGAACCCTTCATGGTTCAATCCTCTTGATCAGAGATAATGTATGAACTCTTCATGGTTCAATCCTCTTGATCAGAGAGAATGCATGAACTCTCCATGGTTGAATCCTCTTGATCAGAGAAAAGGTATAAACTCTTCATGGTTCAATCCTCTTGATCAGCTAAAATGTATGAACTCCTCATGGTTCAATCTTGTTCATCAGAGAAAATGTATGAACTCTTCTTGGTTCAATCCTCTTGATCAGAGATAATGTATGAACTCTTCATGGTTCAATCCGCTTGATCAGTGAAAATGTATGAACTCCCCATGGTTCAATCTTCTTGATCAGAGATAATGTATGAACTCTCCATGGTTCAATCCTCTTGATCAGAGAGAATGTATGAACTCTCCATGGTTAAATCCTCTTGATCAGAGAAAAGGTATAAACTCTTCATGGTTCAATCCTTTTGATCAGCCAAAATGTATGAACTCCTCATGGTTCAATCTTGTTAATCAGAGAAAATGTATGAACTCCCTATGGTTCAATCCTCTTGATCAGATGAAATGTGTGAACCCTTCATGGTTCAATCCTCTTGATCAGAGAAAATGTATGAACTTTCCATGGTTCAATCCTCTTGATCAGAGAGAATGTATGAACTCTCCATGGTTCAATCCTCTTGATCAAAGAAAATTCATGAACTCCCCATGGTTCAATCCTCTTGATCAAAGAGAATGTATAAACTCTCCATGGTTCAATCTTCTTGATCAGAGAGAATGTATGAACTCTCCATGGTTCAATCCTCTTGATCAGAGAAAATGTATGAACTCTTCATAGTTCAATCCTCTAGATCAGAGGGAATGTATGAACTCTCCATGGTTCAATTCTCTTGATCAGAGAAAATGTATGAACTCTTCATAGTTTAATCCTCTTGATCAGAAAGAATGTATGAACTCTCCATCGTTCAATCCTCTTGATCAGAGAAAATGTATGAACTCCACATGGTTCAATCCTCTTGATCAGAGAGATTGTATAACCTCCCCATGGTTTAATCCGCTTGAGCAGACAAAATGTATGAACTCCTCATGGTTCAATCCTCTTGATCAGAGAAAATGTATGAACTCCCCATGGTTCAATCCTCTTGATCAGATAAAATGTATAAACCCTTTATGGTTCAATCCTCTTGAACCGAGAAAATGTATGAACTTCCCATGGTTCAATCCTCTTGATCAGAGAAGATGTATGAACTCCCCATGGTTAATTCGAAGGATCAGATAGAATGTATGAACTCTTCATGGTTCAATCCTCTTGATCAGAGAAAATGTATGAACTCCCCATGGTTCAATCTTCTTGATCAGAGAAAATGTATGAACTCCCCATGGTTCAATTCTCTTGATCAGATAGAATGTATGAACTCTTGATGGTTCAATCCTCTTTATCAGAGAAAATGTATGAACTCCCAATGATTGAATCCTCTTGATCAGAGAAAATGTATGAACTACCTATGGTTCAATCCTCTTGATCAGATAAAATGTATGAACTCCCCATAGTTCAATTCTCTTGATCAGATAGAATGTATGAACTCTTCATGGTTCAATCCACTTGATCAGAGAAAATGTATGAACTCCACATTGTTCACTCCTCTTGATCAAAGAAAATGTATGAACTCCCCATGGTTCAATTCTCTTGATCAGAAAAAATGTATGAAATTCCCATGGTTCAATTCTCTTGATCAGATAGAATGTATGAACTCTTCATGGTTTAATCCTCTTGATTAGAGAAAATGTATGAACTCCCTATGGTTCAATCCTCTTGATCAGAGAAAATGTATGAACTCCCCGTGGTTCAATTTTCTTGATCAGATAGAATGTATGAACTCCCCATGGTTCAATTCCCTTGATCAGATAGAATGTATGAACTCTTCATAGTTCAATCCTCTTGATCAGATAAAATGTATGAACTCCCCATGGTTCAATCCTCTTAATCAGGGAAAATGTATGCACTCTCTATGGTTCAATCCTCTTGATCAGAGAGAATGTATGAACTCCCCATGTTTCAATCCTCTCGATCATGAAAATGTATGAACTCCCCATGGTTCAATCCTCTTGATATGAGAGAATGTATGAACTCTCCATGGTTTACTCCTCTTGATCAGAGAGAATGGATGAACTCTCCATGGTTCAATCCTCTTAATCAGAGAAAATATATGCACTTTCTATGGTTCAATCGTCTTGATCAGAGAGAATGTATGAACTCTCCATGGTTCAATCCTCTTGATCAGAGAAACTGTATGAACTCCCCATTGTTTAATCCTCTTGATCAGATAAAATGTATGAACCCTTCTTGGTACAATCCTCTTGATCAGAGGTAATGTATGAACTTCCCATGGTTCAATCCTCTTGATCAGAGAAAATGTATGAACTCCTCATGGTTCAATCTTGTTCATCAGAGAAAATGTATGAACTCCCTATGGTTCAATCCTCTTGATCAGATGAAATGTGTAAACCCTTCATGGTTCAATCCTCTTGATCAGAGAGAATGTATGAACTCCCCCTGGTTCAATTCTCTTGATCAGAGAAAATGTATCAACTCTCCATGGTTCAATCCTCTTAATCAGAGAAAACGTATGAACTCTGCATGGTTCAATCCTCTTAAGCAGAGAAAATGTACGAACTCTTCATGGTTAAATCCTCTTGATCAGGGAAAATGTATGAACTCTCAATGGTTCAATCCTCTTGATCAGAGAAAATGTATGAACTCCCTGTGGTTCAATCCTCTTGATCAGAGAGAATGTATGAACTCCCTATCATTTAATCCTCTTGATTAGAGAAAATGTATGAACTCTCCATCGTTTAATCCTCTTGATCAGAGAAAAAGTATGAACTCCACATGGTTCAATCCTCTTGATCAGAGAGAATGAATGAACTCCCTATGGTTTAATCCTCTTGATCAGAGAAAATGTATAAACTCCCCATGGTTCAATCTTGTTGATCAGCGAAAATGTATGAACTCCCTATGGTTCAATCCTCTTGATCAGATAAAATGTATGAACCCTTCATGGTTCAATCCTCTTGATCAGAGAAAATGTATGAACTCCCCATAGTTGAATCTTCTTGATCAGAGATAATGTATGAACTCTTCATGGTTCAATCCTCTTGATCAGAGAGAATGTATGAACTCTCCATGGTTCAATCCTCTTGATCAGAGAGAATGTATGAACTCTTCATGGTTTAATCCTCTTGAACAGAGAAAATGTATGAACTCCCCATGGTTCAATTCTATTGATCAGATAGAATGTATAAACTCTTCATGGTTCAATCCTCTTGATCAGTGAGAATGTATAAACTCTCCATGGTTCAATCCTCTTAATCAGAGAGAATATATGAACTCTCCATCGTTTGAACCTCTTGATCAGAGAAAATGTATGAACTCCACATGGTTCAATCCTCTTGATCAGAGAGAATGTATGAACTCCCCATAGTTCAATCCTCTTGATCAGAGAAAATGTATGAACTCCCCATGGTTCAATCTTGTTGATCAGAGAAAATGTATGAACTCCCTATGGTTCAATCCTCTTGATCAGATAAAATGTATGAACCCTTCATGGTTCAATCCTCTTGATCAAAGAAAATGTATGAACTCCCCATGGTTCAATTCTCTTGATCAGATAGAATGTATAAACTCTTCATGGTTCAATCCTCTTAATCAGAGAAAATGTATGAACTTTCCATGGTTCAATCCTCTTGATCAGAGAGAATTTATGAACTCTCCATGGTTCAATCCTCTTGATCAGAGAAAATGTATGAACTCCCCATGGTTCAATCCTCTTGAGCAGAGAGAATGTATGAACTCTCCATGGTTCAATCCTCTTGATCTGAGCAAATGTAAGAACTCCCCATGGTTCAATTCCCTTGATCAGATAGAATGCATAAACTCTTCATGGTTCAATCCTCTTGATCAGATAAAATGTATGAACTCCCCATGGTTTAATCCTCTTGATCAGACAAAATGTATGAACTCCCTACGGTTCAATCCTCTAGATCAGATAAAATGTATAAACCCTTCATGGTTCAATCCTCTTGATCAGTGAAAATGTATGAACTCCCCATGGTTCAATCTTCTTGATCAGAGATAATGTATGAACTCTTCATGGTTGAATCCTCTTGATCAGAGAGAATGCATGAACTCTCCATGGTTGAATCCTCTTGATCAGAGAAAAGGTATAAACTCTTCATGGTTCAATCCTCTTGATCAGCAAAAATGTATGAACTCCTCATGGTTCAATCTTGTTCATCAGAGAAAATGCATGAACTTTTCTTAGTTCAATCCTCTTGATCAGAGAAAATGTATGAACTCCCCATGGTTCAATTCCCTTGATCAGATAGAATGCATGAACTCTTCATGGTTCAATCCTCTTGATCAGATAAAATGTCTGAACTCCCCATGGTTCAATCCTCTTTATCAGATAAAATGTATGAACTCTTCTTGGTTCAATCCTCTTGATCAAAGAAAATGTATGAACTCCCCATGGTTCAATCCTCTTTATAAGAAAAAATGTATGAACTTCCCATGGTTCAATTCTCTTGATCAGAGAAAATGTATGAACTCTTCATGGTTCAATCCTCTTGATCAGAGAAAATGTATGAACTCCCTATGGTTCAATCCTCTTGATCAGAGAAAATGTATGAACTCCCCATGGTTCAATCCTCTTGATCAGAGAAAATGTATGAACTCCCCATGGTTGAATTCTCTTGATCAGATAGAATGTATGAACTCTTCATGGTTCAATCCTCTTGATCAGAGAAAATGTATAAACTCCCCATGGTTCAATTCTCTTGATCAGATAGAATGTATGAACTCTTCATGGTTCAATCCTCTTGATCAGAGAAAATGTATGAACTCCCCATGGTTTAATCCTCTTGATCAGTGAAAATGTATGAACTCCCTACGGTTCAATCCTCTAGATCAGATAAAATGTATGAACCCTTCATGGTTCAATCCTCTTGATCAGTAAAAATGTATGAACTCCCCATGGTTCAATCTTCTTGATCAGAGATAATGTATGAACTCTTCATAGTTCAATCCTCTTGATCAGAGAGAATGCATGAACTCTCCATGGTTGAATCCTCTTGATCAGAGAAAAGGTATAAACTCTTCATAGTTCAATCCTCTTGATCAGCTAAAATGTATGAACTCCTCATGGTTCAATCTTGTTCATCAGAGAAAATGTATGAACTCCCTATGGTTCAATCCTCTTAATCAGATGAAAAGTGTGAACCCTTCATGGTTCAATCCTCTTGATCAGAGATAATGTATGAACTCTTCATGGTTCAATCCTCTTGATCAGAGAGAATGCATGAACTCTCCATGGTTGAATCCTCTTGATCAGAGAAAAGGTATAAACTCTTCATGGTTCAATCCTCTTGATCAGCTAAAATGTATGAACTCCTCATGGTTCAATCTTGTTCATCAGAGAAAATGTATGAACTCTTCTTGGTTCAATCCTCTTGATCAGAGATAATGTATGAACTCTTCATGGTTCAATCCGCTTGATCAGTGAAAATGTATGAACTCCCCATGGTTCAATCTTCTTGATCAGAGATAATGTATGAACTCTCCATGGTTCAATCCTCTTGATCAGAGAGAATGTATGAACTCTCCATGGTTAAATCCTCTTGATCAGAGAAAAGGTATAAACTCTTCATGGTTCAATCCTTTTGATCAGCCAAAATGTATGAACTCCTCATGGTTCAATCTTGTTAATCAGAGAAAATGTATGAACTCCCTATGGTTCAATCCTCTTGATCAGATGAAATGTGTGAACCCTTCATGGTTCAATCCTCTTGATCAGAGAAAATGTATGAACTTTCCATGGTTCAATCCTCTTGATCAGAGAGAATGTATGAACTCTCCATGGTTCAATCCTCTTGATCAAAGAAAATTCATAAACTCCCCATGGTTCAATCCTCTTGATCAAAGAGAATGTATAAACTCTCCATGGTTCAATCTTCTTGATCAGAGAGAATGTATGAACTCTCCATGGTTCAATCCTCTTGATCAGAGAAAATGTATGAACTCTTCATAGTTCAATTCTCTAGATCAGAGGGAATGTATGAACTCTTCATGGTTCAATTCTCTTGATCAGAGAAAATGTATGAACTCTTCATAGTTTAATCCTCTTGATCAGAAAGAATGTATGAACTCTCCATCGTTCAATCCTCTTGATCAGAGAAAATGTATGAACTCCACATGGTTCAATCCTCTTGATCAGAGAGATTGTATAACCTCCCCATGGTTTAATCCGCTTGAGCAGACAAAATGTATGAACTCCTCATGGTTCAATCTTCTTGATCAGAGAAAATGTATGAACTCCCCATGGTTCAATCCTCTTGATCAGATAAAATGTATAAACCCTTTATGGTTCAATCCTCTTGAACCGAGAAAATGTATGAACTTCCCATGGTTCAATCCTCTTGATCAGAGAAGATGTATGAACTCCCCATGGTTAATTCGAAGGATCAGATAGAATGTATGAACTCTTCATGGTTCAATCCTCTTGATCAGAGAAAATGTATGAACTCCCCATGGTTCAATCTTCTTGATCAGAGAAAATGTATGAACTCCCCATGGTTCAATTCTCTTGATCAGATAGAATGTATGAACTCTTGATGGTTCAATCCTCTTTATCAGAGAAAATGTATGAACTCCCAATGATTGAATCCTCTTGATCAGAGAAAATGTATGAACTACCTATGGTTCAATCCTCTTGATCAGATAAAATGTATGAACTCCCCATAGTTCAATTCTCTTGATCAGATAGAATGTATGAACTCTTCATGGTTCAATCCACTTGATCAGAGAAAATGTATGAACTCCACATGGTTCACTCCTCTTGATCAAAGAAAATGTATGAACTCCCCATGGTTCAATTCTCTTGATCAGAGAAAATGTATGAAATTCCCATGGTTCAATTCTCTTGATCAGATAGAATGTATGAACTCTTCATGGTTTAATCCTCTTGATTAGAGAAAATGTATGAACTCCCTATGGTTCAATCCTCTTGATCAGAGAAAATGTATGAACTCCCCGTGGTTCAATTCTCTTGATCAGATAGAATGTATGAACTCCCCATGGTTCAATTCCCTTGATCAGATAGAATGTATGAACTCTTCATAGTTCAATCCTCTTGATCAGATAAAATGTATGAACTCCCCATGGTTCAATCCTCTTAATCAGGGAAAATGTATGCACTCTCTATGGTTCAATCCTCTTGATCAGAGAGAATGTATGAACTCCCCATGTTTCAATCCTCTCGATCATGAAAATGTATGAACTCCCCATGGTTCAATCCTCTTGATATGAGAGAATGTATGAACTCTCCATGGTTTACTCCTCTTGATCAGAGAGAATGGATGAACTCTCCATGGTTCAATCCTCTTAATCAGAGAAAATATATGCACTTTCTATGGTTCAATCGTCTTGATCAGAGAGAATGTATGAACTCTCCATGGTTCAATCCTCTTGATCAGAGAAACTGTATGAACTCCCCATTGTTTAATCCTCTTGATCAGATAAAATGTATGAACCCTTCTTGGTACAATCCTCTTGATCAGAGGTAATGTATGAACTTCCCATGGTTCAATCCTCTTGATCAGAGAAAATGTATGAACTCCTCATGGTTCAATCTTGTTCATCAGAGAAAATGTATGAACTCCCTATGGTTCAATCCTCTTGATCAGATGAAATGTGTGAACCCTTCATGGTTCAATCCTCTTGATCAGAGAGAATGTATGAACTCCCCCTGGTTCAATTCTCTTGATCAGAGAAAATGTATCAACTCTCCATGGTTCAATCCTCTTAATCAGAGAAAATATATGCACTTTCTATGGTTCAATCGTCTTAATCAGAGAGAATGTATGAACTCTCCATGGTTCAATCGTCTTGATCGGAGAGAATGTATGAACTCTCCATGGTTCAATCCTCTTTATATGAGAAAATGTATGCACTCTCTATGGTTCACTCCTCTTGATCAGAGAAAATGTATGAACTCCCCATGGTTCAAACCTCTCGATCAGACAAAATGTATGAACTCCCCATGGTTAAATCCTCTTGATCAGAGAGAATGTATAAACTCTCTATGGTTCACTCCTCTTGATCAGAGAGAATGTATGAACTCTCCAGGGTTCAATCCTCTTAATCAGGGAAAATATATGCACTCTCTATGGTTCAATCCTCTTGATCAGAGAGAATTGATGAACTCTCCATGGTTTAATCCTCTTGATCAGAGAGAATGTATAAACTCCCCATGGATCAATCCTCTTGATCAGAGAAAATGTATGAACTCCCCATGGTTCAATCCTCATGATCAGAGAGAATGTATAAACTCTCCATGGTTTAATCCTCTTGATCATAGAAAATGTATGAACTCTCCATGGTTCAATATTCTTGATCAGAGAAAATGTATGAACTCCCCATGGTTCAATCCTCTTGATCAGCGAAAATGTATGAACTCCTCATGGTTCAATTCTCTTGATCAGATAAAATGTATGAACTCTTCTTCGTTCAATCCTCATGATCAGAGAAAATGTATGAACTCCCCATGGTTCAATCCTCTTGATCAGAGAAAATGTATGAACTCCCCATGGTTCAATCCTCTTGATCAGATAAAATGTATGAACCCTTCTTGGTACAATCCTCTTGATCAGAGAAAATGTATGAACTTCCCATGATTCAATCCTCTTGATCAGAGAAAATGTATGAACTCCCCATGGTTCAATTCTCTTGATCAGATAAAATGTATGAACTCTTCTTGGTTCAATCCTCTTGATCAGAGAAAATGTATGAACTCCACATGGTTCAATTCTCTTGATCAGATAGAATGTATGAACTCTCTATGCTTCAATCCTCTTGATCAGAGAAAATGTATGAACTCCCCATGGTTCAATCCTCTTGATCAGAGGAAATGTATGAACTCCCCATGGTTCAATCCTCTTGATCAGATAAAATGTATGAACTCCCCATGGTTCAATCCTCTTGATCAGAGAGAATGTATGAACTCTCCATGGCTGAATCCTCTTGATCAGAGAAAATGTATGACCTCTTCATGATTCAATCCTCTTGATCAGAGAAAATGTATGAACGCTTCATGGTTCAATCCTCTTGATCAGAGAGAATGTATGAACTCCCTATGGTTCAATCCTCTTAATCAGTGAGAATATATGAACTCTCCATGGTTTAATCCTCTTGATCAGAGAGAATGTATGAACTCTCCATGGTTCAATCCTCTTAATCAGAGAAAATATATGCACTTTCTATGGTTCAATCGTCTTGATCAGAGAGAATGTATGAACTCTCCATGGTTTAATCCTCTTGATCAGAGAGAATGTATGAACTCTCCATGGTTCAATCCTCTTGATCAAAGAGAATGTATGAACTCTCCATGGTTCAATCCTCTTAATAAGAAAAAATGTATGCACTCTCTATGGTTCAATCCTCTTGATCAGAGAAAATGTATGAACTCTCCATGGTTCAATCCTCTTGATCAGAGAGAATGTATGAACTCTCTATGGTTCAATCCTTTTGATCAGAGAAAATGTATGAACTCCCCATGTTTCAATCCTCTCGATCATGAAAATGTATGAACTCCCCATGGTTCAGTCCTCTTGATCAGAGAGAATGTATTAACTCTCCATGGTTCACTCCTCTTGATCAGAGAGAATGTATGAACTCTCCAGGGTTCAATCCTCTTAATCAGGGAAAATGTATGCACTCTCTATGGTTCAATCCTCTTGATCAGAGAGAATGTATGAACTCTCCATGGTTCAATCCTCTTAATCAGGGGAAATGTATGCACTCTCTATGGTTCAATCCTCTTGATCAGAAAGAATGTATGAACTCTCCATGGTTTACTCCTCTTGATCAGAGAGAATGTATGAACTCTCCAGGGTTCAATCCTCTTAATCAGGGAAAATGTATGCACTCTCTATGGTTCAATCCTCTTGATCAGAGAGAATGTATGAACTCTCTATGGTTCAATCCTCTTGATCAGAGAGAATGTATAAAGCTCCCCATGGATCAATCCTTTTGATCAGAGAAAATGTATGAACTCCTCATGGTTCAATCTTGTTCATCAGAGAAAATGTATGAACTCCTCATGGTTCAATCATGTTCATCAGAGAAAATGTATGAGCTCCCTATGGTTCAATCCTCTTGATCAGATGAAATGTGTGAACCCTTCATTGTTTAATCCTCTTGATCAGAGAAAATGTATGAACTCCCCATGGTTCAATTCTCTTGATTAGATAGAATGTATAAACGCTTCATGGTTCAATCCTCTTGATCAGAGAGAATGTATGAACTCCCTATGGTTCAATCTTGTTCATCAGAGAAAATGTATGAACTCCCCATAGTTCAATTCTCTTGATCAGATAGAATGTATGAACTCTTCATGGTTTAATCCTCTTGATTAGAGAAAATGTATGAACTCCCTATGGTTCAATCCTCTTGATCAGAGAAAATGTATGAACTCCCCGTGGTTCAATTCTCTTGATCAGATAGAATGTATGAACTCCCCATGGTTCAATTCCCTTGATCAGATAGAATGTATGAACTCTTCATGGTTCAATCCTCTTGATCAGATAAAATGTATGAACTCCCCATGGTTCAATCCTCTTAATCAGGGAAAATGTATGCACTCTCTATGGTTCAATCCTCTTGATCAGAGAGAATGTATGAACTCCCCATGTTTCAATCCTCTCGATCATGAAAATGTATGAACTCCCCATGGTTCAATCATCTTGATATGAGAGAATGTATGAACTCTCCATGGTTTACTCCTCTTGATCAGAGAGAATGGATGAACTCTCCATGGTTCAATCCTCTTAATCAGAGAAAATATATGCACTTTCTATGGTTCAATCGTCTTGATCAGAGAGAATGTATGAACTCTCCATGGTTCAATCCTCTTGATCAGAGAGAATGAATGAACTCCCTATGGTTTAATCCTCTTGATCAGAGAAAATGTATAAACTCCCCATGGTTCAATCTTGTTGATCAGCGAAAATGTATGAACTCCCTATGGTTCAATCCTCTTGATCAGATAAAATGTATGAACCCTTCATGGTTCAATCCTCTTGATCAGAGAAAATGTATGAACTCCCCATAGTTGAATCTTCTTGATCAGAGATAATGTATGAACTCTTCATGGTTCAATCCTCTTGATCAGAGAGAATGTATGAACTCTCCATGGTTCAATCCTCTTGATCAGAGAGAATGTATGAACTCTTCATGGTTTAATCCTCTTGAACAGAGAAAATGTATCAACTCCCCATGGTTCAATTCTATTGATCAGATAGAATGTATAAACTCTTCAAGGTTCAATCCTCTTGATCAGTGAGAATGTATAAACTCTCCATGGTTCAATCCTCTTAATCAGAGAGAATATATGAACTCTCCATCGTTTGAACCTCTTGATCAGAGAAAATGTATGAACTCCACATGGTTCAATCCTCTTGATCAGAGAGAATGTATGAACTCCCCATAGTTCAATCCTCTTGATCAGAGAAAATGTATGAACTCCCCATGGTTCAATCTTGTTGATCAGAGAAAATGTATGAACTCCCTATGGTTCAATCCTCTTGATCAGATAAAATGTATGAACCCTTCATGGTTCAATCCTCTTGATCAAAGAAAATGTATGAACTCCCCATGGTTCAATTCTCTTGATCAGATAGAATGTATAAACTCTTCATGGTTCAATCCTCTTAATCAGAGAAAATGTATGAACTTTCCATGGTTCAATCCTCTTGATCAGAGAGAATTTATGAACTCTCCATGGTTCAATCCTCTTGATCAGAGAAAATGTATGAACTCCCCATGGTTCAATCCTCTTGAGCAGAGAGAATGTATGAACTCTCCATGGTTAATCCTCTTGATCAGAGCAAATGTAAGAACTCCCCATGGTTCAATTCCCTTGATCAGATAGAATGCATAAACTCTTCATGGTTCAATCCTCTTGATCAGATAAAATGTATGAACTCCCCATGGTTTAATCCTCTTGATCAGACAAAATGTATGAACTCCCTACGGTTCAATCCTCTAGATCAGATAAAATGTATGAACCCTTCATGGTTCAATCCTCTTGATCAGTGAAAATGTATGAACTCCCCATGGTTCAATCTTCTTGATCAGAGATAATGTATGAACTCTTCATGGTTGAATCCTCTTGATCAGAGAGAATGCATGAACTCTCCATGGTTGAATCCTCTTGATCAGAGAAAAGGTATATACTCTTCATGGTTCAATCCTCTTGATCAGCAAAAATGTATGAACTCCTCATGGTTCAATCTTGTTCATCAGAGAAAATGCATGAACTTTTCTTGGTTCAATCCTCTTGATCAGAGAAAATGTATGAACTCCCCATGGTTCAATTCCCTTGATCAGATAGAATGCATGAACTCTTCATGGTTCAATCCTCTTGATCAGATAAAATGTCTGAACTCCCCATGGTTCAATCCTCTTTATCAGATAAAATGTATGAACTCTTCTTGGTTCAATCCTCTTGATCAAAGAAAATGTATGAACTCCCCATGGTTTAATCCTCTTTATAAGAAAAAATGTATGAACTTCCCATGGTTCAATTCTCTTGATCAGAGAAAATGTATGAACTCTTCATGGTTCAATCCTCTTGATCAGAGAAAATGTATGAACTCCCTATGGTTCAATCCTCTTGATCAGAGAAAATGTATGAACTCCCCATGGTTCAATCCTCTTGATCAGAGAAAATGTATGAACTCCCCATGGTTCAATTCTCTTGATCAGATAGAATGTATGAACTCTTCATGGTTCAATCCTCTTGATCAGAGAAAATGTATAAACTCCCCATGGTTCAATTCTCTTGATCAGATAGAATGTATGAACTCTTCATGGTTCAATCCTCTTGATCAGAGAAAATGTATGAACTCCCCATGGTTTAATCCTCTTGATCAGTGAAAATGTATGAACTCCCTACGGTTCAATCCTCTAGATCAGATAAAATGTATGAACCCTTCATGGTTCAATCCTCTTGATCAGTAAAAATGTATGAACTCCCCATGGTTCAATCTTCTTGATCAGAGATAATGTATGAACTCTTCATAGTTCAATCCTCTTGATCAGAGAGAATGCATGAACTCTCCATGGTTGAATCCTCTTGATCAGAGAAAAGGTATAAACTCTTCATAGTTCAATCCTCTTGATCAGCTAAAATGTATGAACTCCTCATGGTTCAATCTTGTTCATCAGAGAAAATGTATGAACTCCCTATGGTTCAATCCTCTTAATCAGATGAAAAGTGTGAACCCTTCATGGTTCAATCCTCTTGATCAGAGATAATGTATGAACTCTTCATGGTTCAATCCTCTTGATCAGAGAGAATGCATGAACTCTCCATGGTTGAATCCTCTTGATCAGAGAAAAGGTATAAACTCTTCATGGTTCAATCCTCTTGATCAGCTAAAATGTATGAACTCCTCATGGTTCAATCTTGTTCATCAGAGAAAATGTATGAACTCTTCTTGGTTCAATCCTCTTGATCAGAGATAATGTATGAACTCTTCATGGTTCAATCCTCTTGATCAGTGAAAATGTATGAACTCCCCATGGTTCAATCTTCTTGATCAGAGATAATGTATGAACTCTTCATGGTTCAATCCTCTTGATCAGAGAGAATGTATGAACTCTCCATGGTTAAATCCTCTTGATCAGAGAAAAGGTATAAACTCTTCATGGTTCAATCCTTTTGATCAGCCAAAATGTATGAACTCCTCATGGTTCAATCTTGTTAATCAGAGAAAATGTATGAACTCCCTATGGTTCAATCCTCTTGATCAGATGAAATGTGTGAACCCTTCATGGTTCAATCCTCTTGATCAGAGAAAATGTATGAACTTTCCATGGTTCAATCCTCTTGATCAGAGAGAATGTATGAACTCTCCATGGTTCAATCCTCTTGATCAAAGAAAATTCATGAACTCCCCATGGTTCAATCCTCTTGATCAAAGAGAATGTATAAACTCTCCATGGTTCAATCTTCTTGATCAGAGAGAATGTATGAACTCTCCATGGTTCAATCCTCTTGATCAGAGAAAATGTATGAACTCTTCATAGTTCAATCCTCTAGATCAGAGGGAATGTATGAACTCTCCATGGTTCAATTCTCTTGATCAGAGAAAATGTATGAACTCTTCATAGTTTAATCCTCTTGATCAGAAAGAATGTATGAACTCTCCATCGTTCAATCCTCTTGATCAGAGAAAATGTATGAACTCCACATGGTTCAATCCTCTTGATCAGAGAGATTGTATAACCTCCCCATGGTTTAATCCGCTTGAGCAGACAAAATGTATGAACTCCTCTTGGTTCAATCCTCTTGATCAGAGAAAATGTATGAACTCCCCATGGTTCAATCCTCTTGATCAGATAAAATGTATAAACCCTTTATGGTTCAATCCTCTTGAACCGAGAAAATGTATGAACTTCCCATGGTTCAATCCTCTTGATCAGAGAAGATGTATGAACTCCCCATGGTTAATTCGAAGGATCAGATAGAATGTATGAACTCTTCATGGTTCAATCCTCTTGATCAGAGAAAATGTATGAACTCCCCATGGTTCAATCTTCTTGATCAGAGAAAATGTATGAACTCCCCATGGTTCAATTCTCTTGATCAGATAGAATGTATGAACTCTTGATGGTTCAATCCTCTTTATCAGAGAAAATGTATGAACTCCCAATGATTGAATCCTCTTGATCAGAGAAAATGTATGAACTACCTATGGTTCAATCCTCTTGATCAGATAAAATGTATGAACTCCCCATAGTTCAATTCTCTTGATCAGATAGAATGTATGAACTCTTTATGGTTCAATCCACTTGATCAGAGAAAATGTATGAACTCCACATGGTTCACTCCTCTTGATCAAAGAAAATGTATGAACTCCCCATGGTTCAATTCTCTTGATCAGAGAAAATGTATGAAATTCCCATGGTTCAATTCTCTTGATCAGATAGAATGTATGAACTCTTCATGGTTTAATCCTCTTGATTAGAGAAAATGTATGAACTCCCTATGGTTCAATCCTCTTGATCAGAGAAAATGTATGAACTCCCCGTGGTTCAATTCTCTTGATCAGATAGAATGTATGAACTCCCCATGGTTCAATTCCCTTGATCAGATAGAATGTATGAACTCTTCATAGTTCAATCCTCTTGATCAGATAAAATGTATGAACTCCCCATAGTTCAATCCTCTTAATCAGGGAAAATGTATGCACTCTCTATGGTTCAATCCTCTTGATCAGAGAGAATGTATGAACTCCCCATGTTTCAATCCTCTCGATCATGAAAATGTATGAACTCCCCATGGTTCAATCCTCTTGATATGAGAGAATGTATGAACTCTCCATGGTTTACTCCTCTTGATCAGAGAGAATGGATGAACTCTCCATGGTTCAATCCTCTTAATCAGAGAAAATATATGCACTTTCTATGGTTCAATCGTCTTGATCAGAGAGAATGTATGAACTCTCCATGGTTCAATCCTCTTGATCAGAGAAACTGTATGAACTCCCCATTGTTTAATCCTCTTGATCAGATAAAATGTATGAACCCTTCTTGGTACAATCCTCTTGATCAGAGGTAATGTATGAACTTCCCATGGTTCAATCCTCTTGATCAGAGAAAATGTATGAACTCCTCATGGTTCAATCTTGTTCATCAGAGAAAATGTATGAACTCCCTATGGTTCAATCCTCTTGATCAGATGAAATGTGTGAACCCTTCATGGTTCAATCCTCTTGATCAGAGAGAATGTATGAACTCCCCCTGGTTCAATTCTCTTGATCAGAGAAAATGTATCAACTCTCCATGGTTCAATCCTCTTAATCAGAGAAAATATATGCACTTTCTATGGTTCAATCGTCTTGATCAGAGAGAATGTATGAACTCTCCATGGTTTAATCCTCTTGATCAGAGAGAATGTATGAACTCTCCATGGTTCAATCCTCTTGATCAAAGAGAATGTATGAACTCTCCATGGTTCAATCCTCTTAATAAGAAAAAATGTATGCACTCTCTATGGTTCAATCCTCTTGATCAGAGAAAATGTATGAACTCTCCATGGTTCAATCCTCTTGATCAGAGAGAATGTATGAACTCTCTATGGTTCAATCCTCTTGATCAGAGAAAATGTATGAACTCCCCATGTTTCAATCCTCTCGATCATGAAAATGTATGAACTCCCCATGGTTCAGTCCTCTTGATCAGAGAGAATGTATTAACTCTCCATGGTTCACTCCTCTTGATCAGAGAGAATGTATGAACTCTCCAGGGTTCAATCCTCTTAATCAGGGAAAATGTATGCACTCTCTATGGTTCAATCCTCTTGATCAGAGAGAATGTATGAACTCTCCATGGTTCAATCCTCTTAATCAGGGGAAATGTATGCACTCTCTATGGTTCAATCCTCTTGATCAGAAAGAATGTATGAACTCTCCATGGTTTACTCCTCTTGATCAGAGAGAATGTATGAACTCTCCAGGGTTCAATCCTCTTAATCAGGGAAAATGTATGCACTCTCTATGGTTCAATCCTCTTGATCAGAGAGAATGTATGAACTCTCTATGGTTCAATCCTCTTGATCAGAGAGAATGTATAAAGCTCCCCATGGATCAATCCTTTTGATCAGAGAAAATGTATGAACTCCTCATGGTTCAATCTTGTTCATCAGAGAAAATGTATGAACTCCTCATGGTTCAATCATGTTCATCAGAGAAAATGTATGAGCTCCCTATGGTTCAATCCTCTTGATCAGATGAAATGTGTGAACCCTTCATTGTTTAATCCTCTTGATCAGAGAAAATGTATGAACTCCCCATGGTTCAATTCTCTTGATTAGATAGAATGTATAAACGCTTCATGGTTCAATCCTCTTGATCAGAGAGAATGTATGAACTCCCTATGGTTCAATCTTGTTCATCAGAGAAAATGTATGAACTCCCCATAGTTCAATTCTCTTGATCAGATAGAATGTATGAACTCTTCATGGTTTAATCCTCTTGATTAGAGAAAATGTATGAACTCCCTATGGTTCAATCCTCTTGATCAGAGAAAATGTATGAACTCCCCGTGGTTCAATTCTCTTGATCAGATAGAATGTATGAACTCCCCATGGTTCAATTCCCTTGATCAGATAGAATGTATGAACTCTTCATGGTTCAATCCTCTTGATCAGATAAAATGTATGAACTCCCCATGGTTCAATCCTCTTAATCAGGGAAAATGTATGCACTCTCTATGGTTCAATCCTCTTGATCAGAGAGAATGTATGAACTCCCCATGTTTCAATCCTCTCGATCATGAAAATGTATGAACTCCCCATGGTTCAATCATCTTGATATGAGAGAATGTATGAACTCTCCATGGTTTACTCCTCTTGATCAGAGAGAATGGATGAACTCTCCATGGTTCAATCCTCTTAATCAGAGAAAATATATGCACTTTCTATGGTTCAATCGTCTTGATCAGAGAGAATGTATGAACTCTCCATGGTTCAATCCTCTTGATCAGAGAGAATGAATGAACTCCCTATGGTTTAATCCTCTTGATCAGAGAAAATGTATAAACTCCCCATGGTTCAATCTTGTTGATCAGCGAAAATGTATGAACTCCCTATGGTTCAATCCTCTTGATCAGATAAAATGTATGAACCCTTCATGGTTCAATCCTCTTGATCAGAGAAAATGTATGAACTCCCCATAGTTGAATCTTCTTGATCAGAGATAATGTATGAACTCTTCATGGTTCAATCCTCTTGATCAGAGAGAATGTATGAACTCTCCATGGTTCAATCCTCTTGATCAGAGAGAATGTATGAACTCTTCATGGTTTAATCCTCTTGAACAGAGAAAATGTATCAACTCCCCATGGTTCAATTCTATTGATCAGATAGAATGTATAAACTCTTCAAGGTTCAATCCTCTTGATCAGTGAGAATGTATAAACTCTCCATGGTTCAATCCTCTTAATCAGAGAGAATATATGAACTCTCCATCGTTTGAACCTCTTGATCAGAGAAAATGTATGAACTCCACATGGTTCAATCCTCTTGATCAGAGAGAATGTATGAACTCCCCATAGTTCAATCCTCTTGATCAGAGAAAATGTATGAACTCCCCATGGTTCAATCTTGTTGATCAGAGAAAATGTATGAACTCCCTATGGTTCAATCCTCTTGATCAGATAAAATGTATGAACCCTTCATGGTTCAATCCTCTTGATCAAAGAAAATGTATGAACTCCCCATGGTTCAATTCTCTTGATCAGATAGAATGTATAAACTCTTCATGGTTCAATCCTCTTAATCAGAGAAAATGTATGAACTTTCCATGGTTCAATCCTCTTGATCAGAGAGAATTTATGAACTCTCCATGGTTCAATCCTCTTGATCAGAGAAAATGTATGAACTCCCCATGGTTCAATCCTCTTGAGCAGAGAGAATGTATGAACTCTCCATGGTTAATCCTCTTGATCAGAGCAAATGTAAGAACTCCCCATGGTTCAATTCCCTTGATCAGATAGAATGCATAAACTCTTCATGGTTCAATCCTCTTGATCAGATAAAATGTATGAACTCCCCATGGTTTAATCCTCTTGATCAGACAAAATGTATGAACTCCCTACGGTTCAATCCTCTAGATCAGATAAAATGTATGAACCCTTCATGGTTCAATCCTCTTGATCAGTGAAAATGTATGAACTCCCCATGGTTCAATCTTCTTGATCAGAGATAATGTATGAACTCTTCATGGTTGAATCCTCTTGATCAGAGAGAATGCATGAACTCTCCATGGTTGAATCCTCTTGATCAGAGAAAAGGTATATACTCTTCATGGTTCAATCCTCTTGATCAGCAAAAATGTATGAACTCCTCATGGTTCAATCTTGTTCATCAGAGAAAATGCATGAACTTTTCTTGGTTCAATCCTCTTGATCAGAGAAAATGTATGAACTCCCCATGGTTCAATTCCCTTGATCAGATAGAATGCATGAACTCTTCATGGTTCAATCCTCTTGATCAGATAAAATGTCTGAACTCCCCATGGTTCAATCCTCTTTATCAGATAAAATGTATGAACTCTTCTTGGTTCAATCCTCTTGATCAAAGAAAATGTATGAACTCCCCATGGTTTAATCCTCTTTATAAGAAAAAATGTATGAACTTCCCATGGTTCAATTCTCTTGATCAGAGAAAATGTATGAACTCTTCATGGTTCAATCCTCTTGATCAGAGAAAATGTATGAACTCCCTATGGTTCAATCCTCTTGATCAGAGAAAATGTATGAACTCCCCATGGTTCAATCCTCTTGATCAGAGAAAATGTATGAACTCCCCATGGTTCAATTCTCTTGATCAGATAGAATGTATGAACTCTTCATGGTTCAATCCTCTTGATCAGAGAAAATGTATAAACTCCCCATGGTTCAATTCTCTTGATCAGATAGAATGTATGAACTCTTCATGGTTCAATCCTCTTGATCAGAGAAAATGTATGAACTCCCCATGGTTTAATCCTCTTGATCAGTGAAAATGTATGAACTCCCTACGGTTCAATCCTCTAGATCAGATAAAATGTATGAACCCTTCATGGTTCAATCCTCTTGATCAGTAAAAATGTATGAACTCCCCATGGTTCAATCTTCTTGATCAGAGATAATGTATGAACTCTTCATAGTTCAATCCTCTTGATCAGAGAGAATGCATGAACTCTCCATGGTTGAATCCTCTTGATCAGAGAAAAGGTATAAACTCTTCATAGTTCAATCCTCTTGATCAGCTAAAATGTATGAACTCCTCATGGTTCAATCTTGTTCATCAGAGAAAATGTATGAACTCCCTATGGTTCAATCCTCTTAATCAGATGAAAAGTGTGAACCCTTCATGGTTCAATCCTCTTGATCAGAGATAATGTATGAACTCTTCATGGTTCAATCCTCTTGATCAGAGAGAATGCATGAACTCTCCATGGTTGAATCCTCTTGATCAGAGAAAAGGTATAAACTCTTCATGGTTCAATCCTCTTGATCAGCTAAAATGTATGAACTCCTCATGGTTCAATCTTGTTCATCAGAGAAAATGTATGAACTCTTCTTGGTTCAATCCTCTTGATCAGAGATAATGTATGAACTCTTCATGGTTCAATCCTCTTGATCAGTGAAAATGTATGAACTCCCCATGGTTCAATCTTCTTGATCAGAGATAATGTATGAACTCTTCATGGTTCAATCCTCTTGATCAGAGAGAATGTATGAACTCTCCATGGTTAAATCCTCTTGATCAGAGAAAAGGTATAAACTCTTCATGGTTCAATCCTTTTGATCAGCCAAAATGTATGAACTCCTCATGGTTCAATCTTGTTAATCAGAGAAAATGTATGAACTCCCTATGGTTCAATCCTCTTGATCAGATGAAATGTGTGAACCCTTCATGGTTCAATCCTCTTGATCAGAGAAAATGTATGAACTTTCCATGGTTCAATCCTCTTGATCAGAGAGAATGTATGAACTCTCCATGGTTCAATCCTCTTGATCAAAGAAAATTCATGAACTCCCCATGGTTCAATCCTCTTGATCAAAGAGAATGTATAAACTCTCCATGGTTCAATCTTCTTGATCAGAGAGAATGTATGAACTCTCCATGGTTCAATCCTCTTGATCAGAGAAAATGTATGAACTCTTCATAGTTCAATCCTCTAGATCAGAGGGAATGTATGAACTCTCCATGGTTCAATTCTCTTGATCAGAGAAAATGTATGAACTCTTCATAGTTTAATCCTCTTGATCAGAAAGAATGTATGAACTCTCCATCGTTCAATCCTCTTGATCAGAGAAAATGTATGAACTCCACATGGTTCAATCCTCTTGATCAGAGAGATTGTATAACCTCCCCATGGTTTAATCCGCTTGAGCAGACAAAATGTATGAACTCCTCTTGGTTCAATCCTCTTGATCAGAGAAAATGTATGAACTCCCCATGGTTCAATCCTCTTGATCAGATAAAATGTATAAACCCTTTATGGTTCAATCCTCTTGAACCGAGAAAATGTATGAACTTCCCATGGTTCAATCCTCTTGATCAGAGAAGATGTATGAACTCCCCATGGTTAATTCGAAGGATCAGATAGAATGTATGAACTCTTCATGGTTCAATCCTCTTGATCAGAGAAAATGTATGAACTCCCCATGGTTCAATCTTCTTGATCAGAGAAAATGTATGAACTCCCCATGGTTCAATTCTCTTGATCAGATAGAATGTATGAACTCTTGATGGTTCAATCCTCTTTATCAGAGAAAATGTATGAACTCCCAATGATTGAATCCTCTTGATCAGAGAAAATGTATGAACTACCTATGGTTCAATCCTCTTGATCAGATAAAATGTATGAACTCCCCATAGTTCAATTCTCTTGATCAGATAGAATGTATGAACTCTTTATGGTTCAATCCACTTGATCAGAGAAAATGTATGAACTCCACATGGTTCACTCCTCTTGATCAAAGAAAATGTATGAACTCCCCATGGTTCAATTCTCTTGATCAGAGAAAATGTATGAAATTCCCATGGTTCAATTCTCTTGATCAGATAGAATGTATGAACTCTTCATGGTTTAATCCTCTTGATTAGAGAAAATGTATGAACTCCCTATGGTTCAATCCTCTTGATCAGAGAAAATGTATGAACTCCCCGTGGTTCAATTCTCTTGATCAGATAGAATGTATGAACTCCCCATGGTTCAATTCCCTTGATCAGATAGAATGTATGAACTCTTCATAGTTCAATCCTCTTGATCAGATAAAATGTATGAACTCCCCATAGTTCAATCCTCTTAATCAGGGAAAATGTATGCACTCTCTATGGTTCAATCCTCTTGATCAGAGAGAATGTATGAACTCCCCATGTTTCAATCCTCTCGATCATGAAAATGTATGAACTCCCCATGGTTCAATCCTCTTGATATGAGAGAATGTATGAACTCTCCATGGTTTACTCCTCTTGATCAGAGAGAATGGATGAACTCTCCATGGTTCAATCCTCTTAATCAGAGAAAATATATGCACTTTCTATGGTTCAATCGTCTTGATCAGAGAGAATGTATGAACTCTCCATGGTTCAATCCTCTTGATCAGAGAAACTGTATGAACTCCCCATTGTTTAATCCTCTTGATCAGATAAAATGTATGAACCCTTCTTGGTACAATCCTCTTGATCAGAGGTAATGTATGAACTTCCCATGGTTCAATCCTCTTGATCAGAGAAAATGTATGAACTCCTCATGGTTCAATCTTGTTCATCAGAGAAAATGTATGAACTCCCTATGGTTCAATCCTCTTGATCAGATGAAATGTGTGAACCCTTCATGGTTCAATCCTCTTGATCAGAGAGAATGTATGAACTCCCCCTGGTTCAATTCTCTTGATCAGAGAAAATGTATCAACTCTCCATGGTTCAATCCTCTTAATCAGAGAAAATATATGCACTTTCTATGGTTCAATCGTCTTGATCAGAGAGAATGTATGAACTCTCCATGGTTTAATCCTCTTGATCAGAGAGAATGTATGAACTCTCCATGGTTCAATCCTCTTGATCAAAGAGAATGTATGAACTCTCCATGGTTCAATCCTCTTAATAAGAAAAAATGTATGCACTCTCTATGGTTCAATCCTCTTGATCAGAGAAAATGTATGAACTCTCCATGGTTCAATCCTCTTGATCAGAGAGAATGTATGAACTCTCTATGGTTCAATCCTCTTGATCAGAGAAAATGTATGAACTCCCCATGTTTCAATCCTCTCGATCATGAAAATGTATGAACTCCCCATGGTTCAGTCCTCTTGATCAGAGAGAATGTATTAACTCTCCATGGTTCACTCCTCTTGATCAGAGAGAATGTATGAACTCTCCAGGGTTCAATCCTCTTAATCAGGGAAAATGTATGCACTCTCTATGGTTCAATCCTCTTGATCAGAGAGAATGTATGAACTCTCCATGGTTCAATCCTCTTAATCAGGGGAAATGTATGCACTCTCTATGGTTCAATCCTCTTGATCAGAAAGAATGTATGAACTCTCCATGGTTTACTCCTCTTGATCAGAGAGAATGTATGAACTCTCCAGGGTTCAATCCTCTTAATCAGGGAAAATGTATGCACTCTCTATGGTTCAATCCTCTTGATCAGAGAGAATGTATGAACTCTCTATGGTTCAATCCTCTTGATCAGAGAGAATGTATAAAGCTCCCCATGGATCAATCCTTTTGATCAGAGAAAATGTATGAACTCCTCATGGTTCAATCTTGTTCATCAGAGAAAATGTATGAACTCCTCATGGTTCAATCATGTTCATCAGAGAAAATGTATGAGCTCCCTATGGTTCAATCCTCTTGATCAGATGAAATGTGTGAACCCTTCATTGTTTAATCCTCTTGATCAGAGAAAATGTATGAACTCCCCATGGTTCAATTCTCTTGATTAGATAGAATGTATAAACGCTTCATGGTTCAATCCTCTTGATCAGAGAGAATGTATGAACTCCCTATGGTTCAATCTTGTTCATCAGAGAAAATGTATGAACTCCCCATAGTTCAATTCTCTTGATCAGATAGAATGTATGAACTCTTCATGGTTTAATCCTCTTGATTAGAGAAAATGTATGAACTCCCTATGGTTCAATCCTCTTGATCAGAGAAAATGTATGAACTCCCCGTGGTTCAATTCTCTTGATCAGATAGAATGTATGAACTCCCCATGGTTCAATTCCCTTGATCAGATAGAATGTATGAACTCTTCATGGTTCAATCCTCTTGATCAGATAAAATGTATGAACTCCCCATGGTTCAATCCTCTTAATCAGGGAAAATGTATGCACTCTCTATGGTTCAATCCTCTTGATCAGAGAGAATGTATGAACTCCCCATGTTTCAATCCTCTCGATCATGAAAATGTATGAACTCCCCATGGTTCAATCATCTTGATATGAGAGAATGTATGAACTCTCCATGGTTTACTCCTCTTGATCAGAGAGAATGGATGAACTCTCCATGGTTCAATCCTCTTAATCAGAGAAAATATATGCACTTTCTATGGTTCAATCGTCTTGATCAGAGAGAATGTATGAACTCTCCATGGTTCAATCCTCTTGATCAGAGAGAATGAATGAACTCCCTATGGTTTAATCCTCTTGATCAGAGAAAATGTATAAACTCCCCATGGTTCAATCTTGTTGATCAGCGAAAATGTATGAACTCCCTATGGTTCAATCCTCTTGATCAGATAAAATGTATGAACCCTTCATGGTTCAATCCTCTTGATCAGAGAAAATGTA
The DNA here is from genome assembly GCA_963969495.1 of Ceratothoa steindachneri. NCBI lineage: Eukaryota > Metazoa > Arthropoda > Malacostraca > Isopoda > Cymothoidae > Ceratothoa > Ceratothoa steindachneri. Next base: position 103,516,382 of record OZ018325.1, read on the forward strand.
TGAACTCCCCATAGTTGAATCTTCTTGATCAGAGATAATGTATGAACTCTTCATGGTTCAATCCTCTTGATCAGAGAGAATGTATGAACTCTCCATGGTTCAATCCTCTTGATCAGAGAGAATGTATGAACTCTTCATGGTTTAATCCTCTTGAACAGAGAAAATGTATCAACTCCCCATGGTTCAATTCTATTGATCAGATAGAATGTATAAACTCTTCAAGGTTCAATCCTCTTGATCAGTGAGAATGTATAAACTCTCCATGGTTCAATCCTCTTAATCAGAGAGAATATATGAACTCTCCATCGTTTGAACCTCTTGATCAGAGAAAATGTATGAACTCCACATGGTTCAATCCTCTTGATCAGAGAGAATGTATGAACTCCCCATAGTTCAATCCTCTTGATCAGAGAAAATGTATGAACTCCCCATGGTTCAATCTTGTTGATCAGAGAAAATGTATGAACTCCCTATGGTTCAATCCTCTTGATCAGATAAAATGTATGAACCCTTCATGGTTCAATCCTCTTGATCAAAGAAAATGTATGAACTCCCCATGGTTCAATTCTCTTGATCAGATAGAATGTATAAACTCTTCATGGTTCAATCCTCTTAATCAGAGAAAATGTATGAACTTTCCATGGTTCAATCCTCTTGATCAGAGAGAATTTATGAACTCTCCATGGTTCAATCCTCTTGATCAGAGAAAATGTATGAACTCCCCATGGTTCAATCCTCTTGAGCAGAGAGAATGTATGAACTCTCCATGGTTAATCCTCTTGATCAGAGCAAATGTAAGAACTCCCCATGGTTCAATTCCCTTGATCAGATAGAATGCATAAACTCTTCATGGTTCAATCCTCTTGATCAGATAAAATGTATGAACTCCCCATGGTTTAATCCTCTTGATCAGACAAAATGTATGAACTCCCTACGGTTCAATCCTCTAGATCAGATAAAATGTATGAACCCTTCATGGTTCAATCCTCTTGATCAGTGAAAATGTATGAACTCCCCATGGTTCAATCTTCTTGATCAGAGATAATGTATGAACTCTTCATGGTTGAATCCTCTTGATCAGAGAGAATGCATGAACTCTCCATGGTTGAATCCTCTTGATCAGAGAAAAGGTATATACTCTTCATGGTTCAATCCTCTTGATCAGCAAAAATGTATGAACTCCTCATGGTTCAATCTTGTTCATCAGAGAAAATGCATGAACTTTTCTTGGTTCAATCCTCTTGATCAGAGAAAATGTATGAACTCCCCATGGTTCAATTCCCTTGATCAGATAGAATGCATGAACTCTTCATGGTTCAATCCTCTTGATCAGATAAAATGTCTGAACTCCCCATGGTTCAATCCTCTTTATCAGATAAAATGTATGAACTCTTCTTGGTTCAATCCTCTTGATCAAAGAAAATGTATGAACTCCCCATGGTTTAATCCTCTTTATAAGAAAAAATGTATGAACTTCCCATGGTTCAATTCTCTTGATCAGAGAAAATGTATGAACTCTTCATGGTTCAATCCTCTTGATCAGAGAAAATGTATGAACTCCCTATGGTTCAATCCTCTTGATCAGAGAAAATGTATGAACTCCCCATGGTTCAATCCTCTTGATCAGAGAAAATGTATGAACTCCCCATGGTTCAATTCTCTTGATCAGATAGAATGTATGAACTCTTCATGGTTCAATCCTCTTGATCAGAGAAAATGTATAAACTCCCCATGGTTCAATTCTCTTGATCAGATAGAATGTATGAACTCTTCATGGTTCAATCCTCTTGATCAGAGAAAATGTATGAACTCCCCATGGTTTAATCCTCTTGATCAGTGAAAATGTATGAACTCCCTACGGTTCAATCCTCTAGATCAGATAAAATGTATGAACCCTTCATGGTTCAATCCTCTTGATCAGTAAAAATGTATGAACTCCCCATGGTTCAATCTTCTTGATCAGAGATAATGTATGAACTCTTCATAGTTCAATCCTCTTGATCAGAGAGAATGCATGAACTCTCCATGGTTGAATCCTCTTGATCAGAGAAAAGGTATAAACTCTTCATAGTTCAATCCTCTTGATCAGCTAAAATGTATGAACTCCTCATGGTTCAATCTTGTTCATCAGAGAAAATGTATGAACTCCCTATGGTTCAATCCTCTTAATCAGATGAAAAGTGTGAACCCTTCATGGTTCAATCCTCTTGATCAGAGATAATGTATGAACTCTTCATGGTTCAATCCTCTTGATCAGAGAGAATGCATGAACTCTCCATGGTTGAATCCTCTTGATCAGAGAAAAGGTATAAACTCTTCATGGTTCAATCCTCTTGATCAGCTAAAATGTATGAACTCCTCATGGTTCAATCTTGTTCATCAGAGAAAATGTATGAACTCTTCTTGGTTCAATCCTCTTGATCAGAGATAATGTATGAACTCTTCATGGTTCAATCCTCTTGATCAGTGAAAATGTATGAACTCCCCATGGTTCAATCTTCTTGATCAGAGATAATGTATGAACTCTTCATGGTTCAATCCTCTTGATCAGAGAGAATGTATGAACTCTCCATGGTTAAATCCTCTTGATCAGAGAAAAGGTATAAACTCTTCATGGTTCAATCCTTTTGATCAGCCAAAATGTATGAACTCCTCATGGTTCAATCTTGTTAATCAGAGAAAATGTATGAACTCCCTATGGTTCAATCCTCTTGATCAGATGAAATGTGTGAACCCTTCATGGTTCAATCCTCTTGATCAGAGAAAATGTATGAACTTTCCATGGTTCAATCCTCTTGATCAGAGAGAATGTATGAACTCTCCATGGTTCAATCCTCTTGATCAAAGAAAATTCATGAACTCCCCATGGTTCAATCCTCTTGATCAAAGAGAATGTATAAACTCTCCATGGTTCAATCTTCTTGATCAGAGAGAATGTATGAACTCTCCATGGTTCAATCCTCTTGATCAGAGAAAATGTATGAACTCTTCATAGTTCAATCCTCTAGATCAGAGGGAATGTATGAACTCTCCATGGTTCAATTCTCTTGATCAGAGAAAATGTATGAACTCTTCATAGTTTAATCCTCTTGATCAGAAAGAATGTATGAACTCTCCATCGTTCAATCCTCTTGATCAGAGAAAATGTATGAACTCCACATGGTTCAATCCTCTTGATCAGAGAGATTGTATAACCTCCCCATGGTTTAATCCGCTTGAGCAGACAAAATGTATGAACTCCTCTTGGTTCAATCCTCTTGATCAGAGAAAATGTATGAACTCCCCATGGTTCAATCCTCTTGATCAGATAAAATGTATAAACCCTTTATGGTTCAATCCTCTTGAACCGAGAAAATGTATGAACTTCCCATGGTTCAATCCTCTTGATCAGAGAAGATGTATGAACTCCCCATGGTTAATTCGAAGGATCAGATAGAATGTATGAACTCTTCATGGTTCAATCCTCTTGATCAGAGAAAATGTATGAACTCCCCATGGTTCAATCTTCTTGATCAGAGAAAATGTATGAACTCCCCATGGTTCAATTCTCTTGATCAGATAGAATGTATGAACTCTTGATGGTTCAATCCTCTTTATCAGAGAAAATGTATGAACTCCCAATGATTGAATCCTCTTGATCAGAGAAAATGTATGAACTACCTATGGTTCAATCCTCTTGATCAGATAAAATGTATGAACTCCCCATAGTTCAATTCTCTTGATCAGATAGAATGTATGAACTCTTTATGGTTCAATCCACTTGATCAGAGAAAATGTATGAACTCCACATGGTTCACTCCTCTTGATCAAAGAAAATGTATGAACTCCCCATGGTTCAATTCTCTTGATCAGAGAAAATGTATGAAATTCCCATGGTTCAATTCTCTTGATCAGATAGAATGTATGAACTCTTCATGGTTTAATCCTCTTGATTAGAGAAAATGTATGAACTCCCTATGGTTCAATCCTCTTGATCAGAGAAAATGTATGAACTCCCCGTGGTTCAATTCTCTTGATCAGATAGAATGTATGAACTCCCCATGGTTCAATTCCCTTGATCAGATAGAATGTATGAACTCTTCATAGTTCAATCCTCTTGATCAGATAAAATGTATGAACTCCCCATAGTTCAATCCTCTTAATCAGGGAAAATGTATGCACTCTCTATGGTTCAATCCTCTTGATCAGAGAGAATGTATGAACTCCCCATGTTTCAATCCTCTCGATCATGAAAATGTATGAACTCCCCATGGTTCAATCCTCTTGATATGAGAGAATGTATGAACTCTCCATGGTTTACTCCTCTTGATCAGAGAGAATGGATGAACTCTCCATGGTTCAATCCTCTTAATCAGAGAAAATATATGCACTTTCTATGGTTCAATCGTCTTGATCAGAGAGAATGTATGAACTCTCCATGGTTCAATCCTCTTGATCAGAGAAACTGTATGAACTCCCCATTGTTTAATCCTCTTGATCAGATAAAATGTATGAACCCTTCTTGGTACAATCCTCTTGATCAGAGGTAATGTATGAACTTCCCATGGTTCAATCCTCTTGATCAGAGAAAATGTATGAACTCCTCATGGTTCAATCTTGTTCATCAGAGAAAATGTATGAACTCCCTATGGTTCAATCCTCTTGATCAGATGAAATGTGTGAACCCTTCATGGTTCAATCCTCTTGATCAGAGAGAATGTATGAACTCCCCCTGGTTCAATTCTCTTGATCAGAGAAAATGTATCAACTCTCCATGGTTCAATCCTCTTAATCAGAGAAAATATATGCACTTTCTATGGTTCAATCGTCTTAATCAGAGAGAATGTATGAACTCTCCATGGTTCAATCGTCTTGATCAGAGAGAATGTATGAACTCTCCATGGTTCAATCCTCTTTATATGAGAAAATGTATGCACTCTCTATGGTTCACTCCTCTTGATCAGAGAAAATGTATGAACTCCCCATGGTTCAAACCTCTCGATCAGACAAAATGTATGAACTCCCCATGGTTAAATCCTCTTGATCAGAGAGAATGTATAAACTCTCTATGGTTCACTCCTCTTGATCAGAGAGAATGTATGAACTCTCCAGGGTTCAATCCTCTTAATCAGGGAAAATATATGCACTCTCTATGGTTCAATCCTCTTGATCAGAGAGAATTGATGAACTCTCCATGGTTTAATCCTCTTGATCAGAGAGAATGTATAAACTCCCCATGGATCAATCCTCTTGATCAGAGAAAATGTATGAACTCCCCATGGTTCAATCCTCATGATCAGAGAGAATGTATAAACTCTCCATGGTTTAATCCTCTTGATCATAGAAAATGTATGAACTCTCCATGGTTCAATATTCTTGATCAGAGAAAATGTATGAACTCCCCATGGTTTAATCCTCTTGATCAGAGAAAATGTATGAACTCCCCATGGTTCAATTCTCTTGATCAGATAAAATGTATGAACTCTTCTTCGTTCAATCCTCATGATCAGAGAAAATGTATGAACTCCCCATGGTTCAATCCTCTTGATCAGAGAAAATGTATGAACTCCCCATGGTTCAATCCTCTTGATCAGATAAAATGTATGAACCCTTCTTGGTACAATCCTCTTGATCAGAGAAAATGTATGAACTTCCCATGATTCAATCCTCTTGATCAGAGAAAATGTATGAACTCCCCATGGTTCAATTCTCTTGATCAGATAAAATGTATGAACTCTTCTTGGTTCAATCCTCTTGATCAGAGAAAATGTATGAACTCCACATGGTTCAATTCTCTTGATCAGATAGAATGTATGAACTCTCTATGCTTCAATCCTCTTGATCAGAGAAAATGTATGAACTCCCCATGGTTCAATCCTCTTGATCAGAGGAAATGTATGAACTCCCCATGGTTCAATCCTCTTGATCAGATAAAATGTATGAACTCCCCATGGTTCAATCCTCTTGATCAGAGAGAATGTATGAACTCTCCATGGCTGAATCCTCTTGATCAGAGAAAATGTATGACCTCTTCATGATTCAATCCTCTTGATCAGAGAAAATGTATGAACGCTTCATGGTTCAATCCTCTTGATCAGAGAGAATGTATGAACTCCCTATGGTTCAATCCTCTTAATCAGTGAGAATATATGAACTCTCCATGGTTTAATCCTCTTGATCAGAGAGAATGTATGAACTCTCCATGGTTCAATCCTCTTAATCAGAGAAAATATATGCACTTTCTATGGTTCAATCGTCTTGATCAGAGAGAATGTATGAACTCTCCATGGTTTAATCCTCTTGATCAGAGAGAATGTATGAACTCCCTATGGTTCAATCCTCTTGATCAAAGAGAATGTATGAACTCTCCATGGTTCAATCCTCTTAATAAGAAAAAATGTATGCACTCTCTATGGTTCAATCCTCTTGATCAGAGAAAATGTATGAACTCTCCATGGTTCAATCCTCTTGATCAGAGAGAATGTATGAACTCTCTATGGTTCAATCCTCTTGATCAGAGAAAATGTATGAACTCCCCATGTTTCAATCCTCTCGATCATGAAAATGTATGAACTCCCCATGGTTCAGTCCTCTTGATCAGAGAGAATGTATTAACTCTCCATGGTTCACTCCTCTTGATCAGAGAGAATGTATGAACTCTCCAGGGTTCAATCCTCTTAATCAGGGAAAATATATGCACTCTCTATGGTTCAATCCTCTTGATCAGAGAGAATGTATGAACTCTCCATGGTTCAATCCTCTTAATCAGGGGAAATGTATGCACTCTCTATGTTTCAATCCTCTTGATCAGAAAGAATGTATGAACTCTCCATGGTTTACTCCTCTTGATCAGAGAGAATGTATGAACTCTCCAGGGTTCAATCCTCTTAATCAGGGAAAATGTATGCACTCTCTATGGTTCAATCCTCTTGATCAGAGAGAATGTATGAACTCTCTATGGTTCAATCCTCTTGATCAGAGAGAATGTATAAAGCTCCCCATGGATCAATCCTTTTGATCAGAGAAAATGTATGAACTCCTCATGGTTCAATCTTGTTCATCAGAGAAAATGTATGAACTCCTCATGGTTCAATCATGTTCATCAGAGAAAATGTATGAGCTCCCTATGGTTCAATCCTCTTGATCAGATGAAATGTGTGAACCCTTCATTGTTTAATCCTCTTGATCAGAGAAAATGTATGAACTCCCCATGGTTCAATTCTCTTGATTAGATAGAATGTATAAACGCTTCATGGTTCAATCCTCTTGATCAGAGAGAATGTATGAACTCCCTATGGTTCAATCTTGTTCATCAGAGAAAATGTATGAACTCCCCATAGTTCAATTCTCTTGATCAGATAGAATGTATGAACTCTTCATGGTTCAATCCACTTGATCAGAGAAAATGTATGAACTCCACATGGTTCAATCCTCTTGATCAAAGAAAATGTATGAACTCCCCATGGTTCAATTCTCTTGATCAGAGAAAATGTATGAAATTCCCATGGTTCAATTCTCTTGATCAGATAGAATGTATGAACTCTTCATGGTTTAATCCTCTTGATTAGAGAAAATGTATGAACTCCCTATGGTTCAATCCTCTTGATCAGAGAAAATGTATGAACTCCCCGTGGTTCAATTCTCTTGATCAGATAGAATGTATGAACTCCCCATGGTTCAATTCCCTTGATCAGATAGAATGTATGAACTCTTCATGGTTCAATCCTCTTGATCAGATAAAATGTATGAACTCCCCATGGTTCAATCCTCTTAATCAGGGAAAATGTATGCACTCTCTATGGTTCAATCCTCTTGATCAGAGAGAATGTATGAACTCCCTATGTTTCAATCCTCTCGATCATGAAAATGTATGAACTCCCCATGGTTCAATCCTCTTGATATGAGAGAATGTATGAACTCTCCATGGTTTACTCCTCTTGATCAGAGAGAATGGATGAACTCTCCATGGTTCAATCCTCTTAATCAGAGAAAATATATGCACTTTCTATGGTTCAATCGTCTTGATCAGAGAGAATGTATGAACTCTCCATGGTTCAATCCTCTTGATCAGAGAAACTGTATGAACTCCCCATTGTTTAATCCTCTTGATCAGATAAAATGTATGAACCCTTCTTGGTACAATCCTCTTGATCAGAGGTAATGTATGAACTTCCCATGGTTCAATCCTCTTGATCAGAGAAAATGTATGAACTCCTCATGGTTCAATCTTGTTCATCAGAGAAAATGTATGAACTCCCTATGGTTCAATCCTCTTGATCAGATGAAATGTGTGAACCCTTCATGGTTCAATCCTCTTGATCAGAGAGAATGTATGAACTCCCCCTGGTTCAATTCTCTTGATCAGAGAAAATGTATCAACTCTCCATGGTTCAATCCTCTTAATCAGAGAAAATATATGCACTTTCTATGGTTCAATCGTCTTAATCAGAGAGAATGTATGAACTCTCCATGGTTCAATCGTCTTGATCAGAGAGAATGTATGAACTCTCCATGGTTCAATCCTCTTTATATGAGAAAATGTATGCACTCTCTATGGTTCACTCCTCTTGATCAGAGAAAATGTATGAACTCCCCATGGTTCAAACCTCTCGATCAGACAAAATGTATGAACTCCCCATGGTTAAATCCTCTTGATCAGAGAGAATGTATAAACTCTCTATGGTTCACTCATCTTGATCAGAGAGAATGTATGAACTCTCCAGGGTTCAATCCTCTTAATCAGGGAAAATATATGCACTCTCTATGGTTCAATCCTCTTGATCAGAGAGAATTGATGAACTCTCCATGGTTTAATCCTCTTGATCAGAGAGAATGTATAAACTCCCCATGGATCAATCCTCTTGATCAGAGAAAATGTATGAACTCCCCATGGTTCAATCCTCATGATCAGAGAGAATGTATAAACTCTCCATGGTTTAATCCTCTTGATCATAGAAAATGTATGAACTCTCCATGGTTCAATATTCTTGATCAGAGAAAATGTATGAACTCCCCATGGTTCAATCCTCTTGATCAGAGAAAATGTATGCACTCCCCATGGTTCAATTCTCTTGATCAGATAAAATGTATGAACTCTTCTTCGTTCAATCCTCATGATCAGAGAAAATGTATGAACTCCCCATGGTTCAATCCTCTTGATCAGAGAAAATGTATGAACTCCCCATGGTTCAATCCTCTTGATCAGATAAAATGTATGAACCCTTCTTGGTACAATCCTCTTGATCAGAGAAAATGTATGAACTTCCCATGATTCAATCCTCTTGATCAGAGAAAATGTATGAACACCCCATGGTTCAATTCTCTTGATCAGATAAAATGTATGAACTCTTCTTGGTTCAATCCTCTTGATCAGAGAAAATGTATGAACTCCACATGGTTCAATTCTCTTGATCAGATAGAATGTATGAACTCTCTATGCTTCAATCCTCTTGATCAGAGAAAATGTATGAACTCCCCATGGTTCAATCCTCTTGATCAGAGGAAATGTATGAACTCCCCATGGTTCAATCCTCTTGATCAGATAAAATGTATGAACCTCCCATGGTTCAATCCTCTTGATCAGAGAGAATGTATGAACTCTCCATGGCTGAATCCTCTTGATCAGAGAAAATGTATGACCTCTTCATGATTCAATCCTCTTGATCAGAGAAAATGTATGAACGCTTCATGGTTCAATCCTCTTGATCAGAGAGAATGTATGAACTCCCTATGGTTCAATCCTCTTAATCAGTGAGAATATATGAACTCTCCATGGTTTAATCCTCTTGATCAGAGAGAATGTATGAACTCTCCATGGTTCAATCCTCTTAATCAGAGAAAATATATGCACTTTCTATGGTTCAATCGTCTTGATCAGAGAGAATGTATGAACTCTCCATGGTTTAATCCTCTTGATCAGAGAGAATGTATGAACTCTCCATGGTTCAATCCTCTTGATCAAAGAGAATGTATGAACTCTCCATGGTTCAATCCTCTTAATAAGAAAAAATGTATGCACTCTCTATGGTTCAATCCTCTTGATCAGAGAAAATGTATGAACTCTCCATGGTTCAATCCTCTTGATCAGAGAGAATGTATGAACTCTCTATGGTTCAATCCTCTTGATCAGAGAAAATGTATGAACTCCCCATGTTTCAATCCTCTCGATCATGAAAATGTATGAACTCCCCATGGTTCAGTCCTCTTGATCAGAGAGAATGTATTAACTCTCCATGGTTCACTCCTCTTGATCAGAGAGAATGTATGAACTCTCCAGGGTTCAATCCTCTTAATCAGGGAAAATGTATGCACTCTCTATGGTTCAATCCTCTTGATCAGAGAGAATGTATGAACTCTCCATGGTTCAATCCTCTTAATCAGGGGAAATGTATGCACTCTCTATGGTTCAATCCTCTTGATCAGAAAGAATGTATGAACTCTCCATGGTTTACTCCTCTTGATCAGAGAGAATGTATGAACTCTCCAGGGTTCAATCCTCTTAATCAGGGAAAATGTATGCACTCTCTATGGTTCAATCCTCTTGATCAGAGAGAATGTATGAACTCTCTATGGTTCAATCCTCTTGATCAGAGAGAATGTATAAAGCTCCCCATGGATCAATCCTTTTGATCAGAGAAAATGTATGAACTCCTCATGGTTCAATCTTGTTCATCAGAGAAAATGTATGAACTCCTCATGGTTCAATCATGTTCATCAGAGAAAATGTATGAGCTCCCTATGGTTCAATCCTCTTGATCAGATGAAATGTGTGAACCCTTCATTGTTTAATCCTCTTGATCAGAGAAAATGTATGAACTCCCCATGGTTCAATTCTCTTGATTAGATAGAATGTATAAACTCTTCATGGTTCAATCCTCTTGATCAGAGAAAATGTATGAACTCTCCATGGTTCAATCCTCTTTATCAGAGAAAATGTATGAACTCCCCATGGTTCAATCCTCTTGATCAGAGAGAATGTATAAACTCTCCATGGTTCAATCCTCTTGATCAGAAAAAATGTATAAACTCCCCATGGTTCAATTCTCTTGATCAGATAGAATGTATGAACTCTTCTTCGTTCAATCCTCATGATCAGAGAAAATGTATGAACTCCCCATGCTTCAATCCTCTTGATCAGAGAAACTGTATGAACTCCCCATGGTTTAATCCTCTTGATCAGATAAAATGTATGAACCCTTCTTGGTACAATCCTCTTGATCAGAGAAAATGTATGAACTTCCCATGGTTCAATCCTCTTGATCAGATAAAATGTATGAACCCTTCTTGGTACAATCCTCTTGATCAGAGAAAATGTATGAACTCTCCATGGTTCAATCCTCTTGATCAGAGAAAATGTATGAACTCTTCATGATTCAATCCTCTTGATCTGAGAAAATGTATGAACGCTTCATGGTTCAATCCTCTTGATCAGAGAGAATGTATGAACTCTCCATGGTTCAATCCTCTTAATCAGAGAGAATTTATGAACTCTCCATGGTTCAATCCTCTTGATCAGAGAGAATGTATGAACTCTCCATGGTTCAATCCTCTTAATCAGAGAGAATGTATGAACTCTCCATGGTTCAATCCTCTTGATCAGAGAAAAGGTATAAACTCTTTATGGTTCAATCCTCTTGATCAGCCAAAATGTATGAACTCCTCATGGTTCAATCTTGTTAATCAGAGAAAATGTATGAACTCCCTATGGTTCAATCCTCTTGATCAGATGAAATGTGTGAACCCTTTATGGTTCAATCCTCTTGATCAGAGAGAATGTATGAACTTTCCATGGTTCAATCCTCTTGATCAGAGAGAATGTATGAACTCTCCATGGTTCAATCCTCTTGATCAAAGAAAATTTATGAACTCCCCATGGTTCAATCCTCTTGATCAAAGAGAATGTATAAACTCTCTATGGTTCAATCTTCTTGCTCAGAGAGAATGTATGAACTCTCCATGGTTCAATCCTCTTGATCAGAGAAAATGTATGAACTCTTCATAGTTCCATCCTCTAGATCAGAGGGAATGTATGAACTCTCCATGGTTCAATCCTCTTGATCAGAGAAAATGTATGAACTCTTCATAGTTTAATCCTCTTGATCAGAGAGAATGTATGAACTCTCCATCGTTCAATCCTCTTGATCAGAGAAAATGTATGAACTCTTCATAGTTCAATCCTCTAGATCAGAGGGAATGTATGAACTCTTCATGGTTCAATCCTCTTGATCAGAGAAAATGTATGAACTCCCCATAGTTCAATCCTCTTGATCAGAGAAAATGTATGAACTCCCCATGGTTAAATTCTCTTGATCAGGCAGAATGCATGAATTCCCCATGGTTCAATCCTCTTGATCAGAGAAAATGTATGAACTCCCCATGGTTCATTCCTCTTGATCAGAGAAAATGTATCAACTCCCCATGGTTTAATCCTCTTGATCAGATAAAATTTATGAAGTCTTCTTGGTTCAATCCTCTTGATCAGAGAAAATGTATGAACTCCCCATGGTTCAATCCTCTTAATCAGAGAAAATGTATGAACTCCCTATGGTTCAATCCCCTTGATCAGAGAAAATGTATGAACTCCCCATGGTTCAATCCTCTTGATCAGAGAAAATGTATGAACTCCCCATGGTTCAATTCTCTGGATCAGATAGAATGTATGAACTCTTCATGGTTCAATCCTCTTGATCAGAGAAAATGTATTAACTCCCCATGGTTCAATCCTCTTGATCAGAGAAACTGTATGAACTCCACATGGTTCAATCCTCTTGATCAGATAAAATGTATGAACTCTTCTTGGTACAATCCTCTTGATCAGAGAAAATGTATGAACTCCCCATGGTTCAATCCTCTTGATGAGAGAAAATTTATCAACTCCTCATGGTTTAATCCTTTTAATCAGATAAAATGTATGAACTCTTCTTGGTTCAATCCTCTTGATCAGAGCAAATGTATGAATTCCCCATGGTTCAATCCTCTTGATCAGAGAAATTGTTTGAACTCCCCATGGTTCAATTCTCTTGATCAGATAGAATGTATGAACTCTCCATTGTTCAATCCTCTTGATCAGAGAAAATGTATGAACTCCCTATGGTTCAATCCTCTTGATCAGAGAAAATGTATGAACTCCCCATGGTTCAATCCTCTTGATCAGATAAAATGTATGAACTCCCCATGGTTCAATCCTCTTGATCAGAGAGAATGTATGGACTCTCCATGGTTCAATCCTCTTGATCAGATAAAATGTTAAACTCTTCTTGGTACAATCCTCTTGATCAGATTAAGTTTACTATTTCAATGACGGGCTTAATAAGATTATCCAGTTGGACAATATTTTTGCAAAGAAATTGATCGTGGATAATACAATGGAACAATTTAACCATTTGACCTTGATTTATTTTATCCATTTATCTTGAATTCTTTGAAGTAACCCTTTATTTTTATCTGGGAGACTTGGACACCCATCGGTATTAATGCTTTCGATTTTTTTCCAAACTAAATTCAAGTTTCTAAAACATTTCTCCACTTCTCTCAATAAATCTTCTCTTGTTATTGTAACTTTCTTCTGTCAATTCAAAGTGACTTGAAATTTTTGTAGGGAAAAATCAAAAGCTGCTTGCTTCATTTTTTAGCTGTCCTTGAAAATTTTCTGTGATTTATGTGATTTGTCTTACAACAGTATCACGAGATAGACAACTTTTCAAACTACTTTTTATTTCTAAACAAATTAGGGCTGAACTTTCAACTAGGCATTGCGTAATGTATTCGCCATCAGAAAATGGCTCGAATATCTGTTTTTATAATATTTCTAAAATTTACCTTTTGCTTTTCTAAAGCATTTTCCCTTTCAGTATATTTCCTTTTCTTTCTTTTGTTCTTCTGACAATTTGTCATACATATTGGAGTGTTTCGTTTTAAGATGGCGCTTCAAGTTGTTCTGTTTAAAACCGGCAACAGATTTCTTACATATGCCAGACTTTGCTCTAGCATTTTAAAGCTTTAAAAAGTACTTATAATTCCACTCTTTAAATTGACGATATTTATCTAAGTTATTTTCCTCCCACTATTGATTTCTTTCACTTTAAAGGGATTAATGAATTACAAATAGAATTCCTTAATTAATTTTAAATGCGGAAAAGCGGCATTGCACTCAACAAGTTTTGAACAAGCTCACTCTGTCACCAATCAATTCACGAAAAATTGCCAAATCTATTTGCAGTGATGCCACATTTCTTTGCGATGGTGCAAAATCTATATTCATATACTATTTAATAGAGCCAAAGTTTAGAGATATTAAGTTTATGCAGAAAGCTTGTAATAAATTACACGCTAGGGCTACGCTAATTTCTTGGCATTTGCAAGGAATACCGTTTTACTATATTGGAAAAAAATATTTTCACTCACTTACGTATTTTTAAATAGTGTTTAAAATTTTATTCCTTCTTTTTTATATATTTATTGGAATTTTGTTTCCAAATAATAATTAAATATACAAAATTATTGAAAGCTCTAAAACCAATTTTTTAAATGCGATATTTTTAATGTAAGAATAAATTACTCTTCCTATAAATTTAACATCCTGGTTTAGTAAAGACATAGAAGTAACTAATGAAAAAGACCTTCTTTTCCTTAGGTACAGGACTCTCTCATTTGCGACAAACTAATTGGATGATATTAATGATAAATAATTGAAATGCATTCGTTGTTAGAGTGAATTGGAGTATTTTAATCATTAATGTAAGGAAAGGTGCCTAAGATCATTATCCACGAGATATCAGAAATTTCTTTTACGGAATATTTTGATTGAAATGTATTTTAAAAAATAAAAATTTTAACATACCTGGTCGTAGGCAACTTTCGGCCCTCGAGCAACACTTTGCCCAGGGCTGTCATTAAGTGAATTGGTAATTGCAATCTTTAAAAATAGAATTCTTCATTGCAAACGCCACAAAAAATTCGTCTATTCCTAAATGCAAACGTCACAAAAATTTCGCCCATTCTTCAATGCAAACGCCTCAAATAAAATTCGTAATTGGAAACGTCATAAATTGATTTCTTCTTTGCAAACTTAGCAAATAGAATTTGTCCTTTCGTCATTGCAAACGTCACAAATTTACGTCGTCCATTCGCCTGTGCAAAAGTCACAAATAGAGGAGTTTTTCATTGCAAGCGTCACAAATAAAATTAGTCCATTTCTCATTACAAACCTCACAAATTGAATTCGTCATTGCAAATATCACAAATTGAATTCTTTATTGCAAACGTCCCAAATTGACTTAGTCGTGCGGCCAGTGAAAACGTCACAAATAAAATTTGGACATTCCTCATTGCAAATGTCACAAATTGATTTCGACATTTCAAATGTCACAAATAGAATTCTTCATTACAAAAGTCGCAAAAAGAACTATTCCATTCGTCAATTCCAAACGTCACAAGATGATTTCTTCTATTCGCCAGTGCAAATGTGATCAATAGAATTCTTTTTTGCAAGCGTCACAATACACAACAGTCCATTCTTCATTGCAAACGTCACAAATAAAATTCTTCACTGCAATCGTCACAAATTAAATTTATCCATTCCTCATTGCAAACTTCACAAATTGAATTTGTCATTTAAAACGTCACAACTAGAATTATTCAATGCGTCATTGCAAACGTTACAATTAGAATTATTTAATGAGTCATTGCAAACGTCACAAAATGACTTCGTCGATTTGTCATTGAAAACGACACAAATAGAATAATATTTAGTTGCAAGCGTCACGAATAAAATTCTTCCATTTCTCATTGCAAACGTCACTAGTTGAATTCCTCGAAACGTCACTACAATCATCCCAACTAGAATTCGTCACTGCAATCGTTCCAAATAGAATTCATCATAGCAAACGTCACAAAAGTAGCTCGGGAAGAAAACTAGAACAATAATCGCTTGTGATCGATCAACAATGTAAACATTTCTTTTGCACTTTACTCTGGCCAATCGTTCGTTGATTTTGAACTTGACGTATCCAGGAGGAAGTTCAACAGCACTTGTACAGAGGGCATACATTGAGAATCGAGGCAATTGTCTCGTTAATTCGAAGATGTGGAAGTGAAGAGAGCCTCTGTAACCTACTGCGGTTTTGATGTGTAGATCAACGGGTACGTCCTGGAAAAGGAACAACGGGCTTCAACTTCGGGAGAGCGATAAAAAGGGTGGTAATATCCCAAGAACTTTTAAAGATCATTTTATCGTTTAATCGCGACATGCTGTTCAAATTTGCCTGTATTCACACACCTCATGTAGTTCCATCTACGACAAAAATGAATTTAACCATAGGCGTACATAGATACAACTAAATAGCTAAACTTATTACCTGACAATTCAATTTATATTTCGCAAACTTCTTCAAAATAAGCTGTACTGAAGCAGTTAGGAAATGCAGCTACGATAGCAATCTCTCGTCCCCTTGATTCTGTATCGGGCACTCTGGAGGACGCTCCTCATCCTCACAGATTGTCCTCGTAACCGCATGTCGCGCATACTTGTGTTGCATCGTAAATGGATGTCTCCTAGTAATTAAAAATGATCGAAGAATATACACTCGAAGCTCACCTTTGGGGGGTAGATTGGAACGCGGACATTATTCAAAAGAGCATTTTCCCGAGGATGATACACGTGACTTTCTCCCTCGAAGATGCCTTCAGCAAAAATCACTACCGTGCGGATCAAAGTATCGTTCGTGGTAGCTAGGGCAACTTCAACGTGTGGCTGATCACCGAAAACAAAAACAAAAATATGTTACATATTTTGATTCATAATAAATTTATCATAAATAAGGAGGCAACATGTAGCAAGTATTATATGCTGAGGACATTGAGAACACATTCTTTTAAAAGAGTGGATATATAGAGAGAAAGCAGAAGAGAAGCACTCGAAATTTAACAGATTGGGCAATGGTTTGAGTATATAAAAATCAACCTTGGAGATACAAAGGAATTTGAACCTATTTTACGGCATTAATGATTATTAACGTATGCAACACTCGATAAAGGACATCCACCACAGAGCTTTAATTTACCTCTGAACTACCATAGAGAGCATTACGTATAATGTTGCCAGTCGCGAGCATCATAATCATCTATCTGACAAAGCTTTGTCTCATGAAAATGTTATACATGTTTTGTCTTTGTCCGAATATTAACTAGGGGTAATATGCCACATATCTACTAAATTTACATTTGGTAACAGGTCATTGATCCAACCTGCTATCAATAAAGTGTCCCAAGAAATTATATTGGGTAAATATCAGTACATAGTTCTTCTCAGTAAACTTACCTTTAGAGCCGGTCTTAAAGAACTTATATTTATAAGAGTTTTCAAAATCCAATAGCTGAAGTACACAATGGTAACGTAGCAAGTGAAATTTTGAATTGCTAGCAGTACTTGTATCTCAGATAATTGCGTAAAGGGCGTAATTTAGCTTCCATATAAGATCACTAAAATTATCCAATGTGATATTTTCAGCACCGGTTAAAGAGATTTATCAGATGGTTTCCAACA
Organism: Ceratothoa steindachneri; assembly: GCA_963969495.1. Taxonomy (NCBI): domain Eukaryota; kingdom Metazoa; phylum Arthropoda; class Malacostraca; order Isopoda; family Cymothoidae; genus Ceratothoa; species Ceratothoa steindachneri. The sequence continues at coordinate 103,533,903 of OZ018325.1, forward strand.
GCAATTTCCATTGCAATATCGTACTTTGTATTTTTTTTTGAAATTATATAACTTTGATGCAAATATTGTAGTAAAATGGGAAAGTATAGTGGCATTTTAAGGTGCAATATATTATTTTGAAAAATATTTTGGGAATCTTAGGCAAACACTTATCAATTTATCATTGTAAAATAATATTCCAAGTTTCGGGGAACAATTATTGAACCTCTGAGTTTGGAGCCTTCAATAATATCAATCCCCTGCACGCCAAAGTTCAATTGTCTGCGCTCCAAGGTGCTTTACATCACATTCGTTGTCTCCTAATTCCTTCTTAATTTATCACTTCATTTTATTCTATATATTCTTTTCATTTTTAATATACCCACTTTCGCTTTAGTCTTAATAAAAATATCAGCAGTTTAACTTCAAAACTCTGCTTTGCCTGATTCTAACTTAGAAGGAAGTTATGAAACTTGGGGTGCGCTTAAGGACACGGAGTTTGGTGGAGAGTCCTTCTCGAACGGTCAGTAACTGTCCGCAATGAGGAACGAAACAGGTCTGAGTACAAACTTCAAAAAAGTGATGGATAATAAATACAAGGCAGATCTTCTTAATCTTAAATGCTAGGGCAGAACAAATCTCCAAGGAGATTATACAGAGAGCCCAGATGTAGTAGACTGAAATTAGCGGCTTTGTTATCATGTAATTTATTTTTTAACAGTACGCTAAAACTATTTAGCTAAACACAATGTAGATATCTCCGGCAAAAAGATTTTTAAGATGCCCGTAAAGAAATCGAAGAGTTTAGTGAATGTACCATCTACATAAATTAAAATATTTGAAAGTTCAATGCAAATCCAGATAGTAAATAGATTTTTAGACAACATTCGAAAATAGAATACAACTCAGTGCCACCATATCATTAGGAGATACCAACACAGGTAAAACTCATCCCTTACCAATCTCACACCCCTTTAACCAATTCTCATTCGTACACTGTACTCTATCTCCTAAAGATATTACACAGCTAGAACAACAACATAAATCCTTAACAAATCTCCCATACAGATATCAAACTATTAAGTTCGGCTACATTTCACCGGAGCGGCCAGTCTACTTTTCATCTAAACACTTTTTACAGTTTACCCCTACTCATTATACAAATTATAATAATCTGTCATACTTAGTGCTTTCCTATCTACACCATCATACGCTTTCCTCATACCCATTAACTCAACATGCACTTAACATCTCTCGCTTTCTCAATGTAAATACCTGATTCACACACACACACACACACACACACGCTACCCGCTCTAAACCTCACCTCCACTATTAAACTCTAAGTTATCCTTCTTATGCGCCTAATCGAAATTTTCCATATAACACAACATTTTTCTGTAATTTTGGCATTCACCTTCCGCCTATTTAATAATATACACCCGCTAAGAACACTGCATTCCTAAAACATTCAGCCCCTCTTCTACTTTCATATTCTTTACAACACAACCACTCAGTCACTCTATCATATATTCGCGCATTTTCTGACCTCATACAGTACTAACAACTTGCATGTTTATCGCTTCAATACCCTGATACACTACTCGATTTACACCCTGGAAATTATCATATTCGCGTTCTATTTAAATTCCATATCAACACGATCGAAGTAGATTTGCCATCTAATTTTGACCGCTCATTTCTCATAAGGACCTATTATTCTTATCTTTGATGTTCACTTCGTTATTATCTTAGTTATTTTTCCTTTCTCACTTCCTTCCAGAACAAAACTAGTTCCGATCCGGATAATCATTCATCTTCCTTACAAATGTTTTATTTGTTACTTTATTTCAACTTTCTTTACGTCCACTTGTATGCTTTCATTCGCATCTTCCTGACATGCTCATGTACACCATTTCTCTTTCCAGTTCTGAAACACTCAAATACACCCACTTTTTCTTTCTTAAATTCTTTCTACATTTTTCTATCTGTCCCCATGTTCATACTTCCTCTTGACTATCCTCAAACATTCTCCCTCTTCTCTCTCTCAGTTTCAATACTCTTCAACCAATAATTCTCCTTCCTTTTCTATGCTTTCTTTTCTTCTTCTCTATACCTATACCAATTATCCCTCTCTTCTTTTTCCATCCCACTTGTATTTATGCATAGCCTCGTGCCATAAGAACGTGTTTGCGGCATAAAAGTTTCTTTCAGTACAGAAATCTACAACCCTCTCTTCACTTTCGTTATCTGAGTAAAGTCAAAGTCTCCACCTATCCCTTCTCTCATCTCTTTCGCACATTCATGTCTCCTGCAAACATCATCGGATAACTATACCTAATTCTATCCACCCCTCGTCCCAAGCCATTGCACTATCTCTCTTATTCAGCCTCACCTCTATCATTCCGAGGTCTATACACTACAATTACTAACAGTTTCACCTACGTTAATCGCAAATTCATCCAAACAATTATCGAGCTCACGCATTTATACCAACCATGCATCATACTACTTATCAGTCAAAAGCGCTGCCCAGCCCATTTACCCTCACCACCATAAATCATACCCGATCGGAATCCATTCACTCCATCTTACGCAACCTCTTCATTCCTTTTCATGTTTAGATATTTCACAAAATTTAGTTTTATTCTCTAAATTGAATCAATGGCGGGAATTTTTTCAAGGTTAGCATACACCCTGAACCACGCTAAGAGCTTGGTAGAGAAAGTTAGGATTTCTCGATTTTCTGTGAATCAATTTGGACTAAACATTTCCCACTTGGTCTAAACATATGACAAAACTTATGTTATGGTTTCATTATGTTATGTTACGTCCTTCCATTTTTATTCCAGATCCGTCTTTTGGGGGGTAAATCACACTAATAGCTTTTGAATGAAAGCAGCTCAAATTGGAGATAATGAAGGATAATTATACATATTTAGCATACTGTGCGTATATATTTGACAGAAGAAACATAATTATAATACAAGATTGGTGAAAAATAAATTATTTGCCCACATGAGTGCCACTTTAACGGAAGACTTTAAAAAATCTATCATGAATCGAATCTGTCGATTTCTTTATATTAAATCCTAATATGTACATGCGAGCAATAAATATGTGAACAAGAGAATTCAGAATATGTACGGACATGTAAAAAAAAAAAGCTAAATCAAATTTTATGGTAAAATAACTTTGTATATGTTCATTTGTTTTGTAATAGAAAAATGGTAAAACAAATTCCTCACAATGCAAAATTCCCAAGAAATTTAAGAATTTCAAGGAGAAAGGATCATGAACTAATCGAAGGAAGGAAAGTCCTTGGAAACAATAATAGATTGTTCAGAAATAAATTTCCGCTAAAACCGAAGGATCAGTGATGTAATACATTCATTACACTGACACAAGTTTTGCTTCTGGTTACTAAGTTTTATTTCCTAATTGTTTTGATCCGACGGGGTTTTTGACTCTCTTAAACACTTAGGGAAGAAGTCAAGTCTGAGACTACGAATTCCTTGCCTATGTCTGTGGCAAATTGTTTCAAAAGGCATAATCTTATGGCCAGGGTTGGTATCAACACCTTTCAGACATCTACCAGTTGATCTCCCTTGACAATGTTAAGTTTTACAGAGAATTTGGTCCGACGTAGCTAGTCTCGCCTGTTGTAGTAGCCAGTGGAGTCGCTCTCATCCCAGGGTGACGCTCTCTCTAATCAGCGGTTTGTACACTTTCAGTCAACAAATTTCAATACTTGAGCGTTGATGTCAAAAGCTTGGTAATAAACTTAAAACCAAATTTATGTTCAATTGGTTCAAGACTTTTTGATAGGGCTGATGGGATAGCATGGTCTTTTCTCATCTTGTGCAAAATTGAAGTTAAAATCTGTATCTACATCTTCCTCCATCTCGAACCTCTGGTGACAGCTGCTGTCTTTCTCCTTAAAAATGGATACAGTAAACTCAGAACAATGAGGCACTAAGTTATAGATTATGGAAGGTCCGAACTATGGAAAAGTTTGCCATGTAGAAGTAGCAATTGCTTAAATGGTCAATTTCTATTTCCGCTCTGTACCATCCTGCAGAAGATGGATAATGATGGATGACAATTATTATATTTTATAATTTATTTCAGCTAAGATTATGTGTAAGATATTTTATCAACGTATTCGGTATGTGTTTTTCAAAACAAACAAAAGAAAACGAACATAAAAACTTTCTAAATTATCTTCCAGAGTTTTTTGCCTTGCTTGAAGATGCAATGAGGTGCGCAGAATTTGCCTTGATACCTAACAGCCATGCCAAACTATGTCTTGTATGCCTCGCCCTGCACATCTTAGCAGATGCTTCTGCCAGTACTTTTTCGCTTTTGCTTTGAAAATGTTCGTAGTTATAACAAAATGTGTTGACCTGATACTTTGACCCTGAAGATGCCAATTTATAAAATGTATTCACTTAGGCAGCTATAGTTAAACTTAACTGGTGGTCTTAAGGCAGCCTAATTTATACTACTATTTCTATTAATATAAAATTCTAGAGCAGAGGTGAACAAACTATGACCGGCGAGGTCTATTTGAGCAGCCCACGGCACTCAGGTCGCCAGCCTAAATTCCTCTTGAGACTTAAAAACTTATTGTATTCTGTATATAGAAAATAAATCCTTAAAGTTTCGAGTTACATACACCCAAAACTTTTCAAAAGCTCGAAATGATGACAGTAATGTGGACCCCCTCCCCCTGCAATGTAGTTATTATTTGTAATGGTCAGGCAGAAAGCCTTACCACTACGTGGGCAAGGTGAGTAGAGAAGTTGTCTAAGTTGGCTGTTACTTTATGGTTTTGTGAATACACGTTACTTTTTGTTGTTTTAAATACATGTTTTAGTCTTTACGAAAATGAGGACTAAAACTATCAAGAAAGTGGTGCTGGTTTTAAGAAGCATAATTTGAAGAGACATTTCCAAATTTAACAAGTGTGCAGAGCTGAAGAGTTTTAAACAACAACAAATTGTTTTTGTAAGGCCGTGGTCGTTTATAAAATTAGCAAGCATAACAACCAATTTCCCTAAATCAGAGTTTTTAAAGTACTACCTGTTTGATGCTGTAACTATTGTCTATCAGAAGTCAAAACACAAATTGTAACTATATATTTGACAAGAACTGTAGCTTGTCGTATTGATGTGATTCTGCAGAATCTATCAGAACAACTGCTTCAGGTTAGCAAGTCATTCGAGAGGTACTAACTCTTACTAGATGAGAGCACTGACAAACATAACAAATCCTAATTATTTGTCTATTAGAGGAATTTCTAATAATTCTACAAATGATGAAGAGTTGCTCTGTTAAACCAATGAAAAGAAAACACAACGGGTCAATATTTTTATCCATGTTAAAAGCTCTTGCTTTATTTTATTTCCTCGAGGTTAAAGCTCAATACCAGGGAGAGTGTATTGCGCAAAATGTTTGCAAGGTGAAATACGAGGGGCGGTCAATAAGTTTTGCGACTCGGTAGGGCAAAACAGAGGAAGGGGGATGGCTGTTTGTGAGGGTGTTAGGACAAGTTATGACAAGTCAGGACCTGCAGCCGCACGCTCCTGCCTCGTCTATTTAAGAAGAAGAAGCTGATCGTAGATCGTCAATCACAAACTTTTCAACAATGGAAAAGGTTAAGCACCGCGCAGTGATCAAATTTTTGACCAAGGAAGGCAAGAATGCAAAAGAGACCCATGAACGCATGGTTGCAGTGTACACTGACACCACCCCTTCCTATGCAACCGTTGCTCGCTGGAATAGGGAGTTCCGCCATGGTCGTGAGTCCCTAGAAGATGACCCCCGTCCAGGACGCCCGTCAGACGTGACCAACGAGGACAATGTGGCCCGTGTGGAAAGGATGATTCTCGAAAATCGACGGGTGAAGGTCGAAGAATTCGAGCGAGAACTTGGAATATCACATGAAAGTGTTATCAACATCATCCACGACAATTTGGCCATGACCAACATCGTCAAAGTTTAGAGGAGCTGCTGCTCATGTACAACCAAGACCCGGCGGGATTCGAGTTACGCATAGTGACAGGTAATAAAACGTGGGTCCGCCACTGGGATCCCGAGACCAAGCTCGAAAGCATGGCCTAACAGCACAGGTGCTCTCCGACCCCCATCAAGTTCCGGACCCAACCCTTAGCCGGGAAGATCATGGACATCATCTTATGGGATTCTGAGGGAGTATTGATGGTGGACTATGTGCCTCGTGGAAGGACCATCACAGGCCAATATTACGCCGAGGAACTGGCTGGGTTGTAGAAGTGCATCCGTCAGAAGCGGTGCGGCAAGTTGACACGCAGTGTCCTGCCCCTCCACGACAATGCCCCTGTCCACAAGGCCAGAGTTGCACAAGCTGCCTTGCACGAGTGCGGATTCAAGGAGCTCAGTCATCCCCCCTACAGTCCAGATCTGACTCCTAGCGACAACTTTTTATTCCGCCAGCTCAAGGCTGCACTGCGTAGACGCCGGTTTGTGGACGATGAAGATGTCCAGCTCGCCGTCCAGAAGTGGATTGAACAACAGTCGGGAGATTTCTGGTTGTCGGGAATTCGAAGCCTCAGGGAGAAGTGGCGCAAGTGCATTGAAGTCGAGGGTAGTTATATTGAAAAATAATAAAACACTTCTCCTCATATCTCGTTTCCTTATATCCGAATTGCAAAACTTATTGACCACTCCTCTATGTAAAGAAAGTTTGCAAGCTAGATTAAGTAAAATGCGTATAAAACATACAGTCGCAGATCCTCTTGCAACCAATGGAAACAGGAGAAAACTGCATGCAAGGATTTGGTATACCTGTGAACAAGTTGGCAAGTTGTACAACGGATGGAGCACCTTCATTGATAGGAGACAGGAAGCATGTTTCCCTCATAAATTTTCTTAGTGACAGAGTAAAAAGTGAGCCTCTACGTTACATAGTGTTATTATTTCATTACCTTACTGACCATGGGAGTCTGTGAATCTGTTCTGGCAGTTAAACATGTAATTGAGTCTACTGTACGTGTTATTAACTTGAACAGAGCTAAATCTCTGAGAGTTCAAGGTTCACTAGGTGATATTGAAAGAGAATATTCCTATCTAGAAATAAATGATTGATCCTGCTTTTCTGTTATATTACTTCAGCTTTATCCACTTCTACTAAATTCATAGGTTATGTTTTGCTAAATGTTGGTAGGCCTTTCCGTAGAGTTTAAATTAAACTCAAATATACAAAATAAAAATTGTGATGAAACTAAACTACTATCATTATGCCCGGTTCCGACTTCCCAAACGATCAGCATAAATTTCGGAGGGGCTTCGCCCGTCACAATCACGGCAGCGATTATTGGGTTAAAAAATGATGACAGTCAGCATCACAGCCAACCAGTCATCAACTACAGTGCCTCTGCGTCTTCCGCCTGTCGACTAAGAAGATCCGTTGCAGATGCTAGATACGGGAAACATTTTAAATGAGGCTCACGACCCAGTGAGTCAGCAGAAAACTCTGCAAAGTGTCTCAAGTATCCTTATGAAGTTTTTTTCTATCTATTTAGGGGGTTATTGAAAAATTACAGACGCGTGAGAGTATTAGGTGACTTAAGGACAGCTTGCATCTCAGAATTTATCAAGTAACAATGGAAGGAGTAAGTGAGCTACTGAGAACCCTGGAAATATGGGACAAAAGGCCCACTCGCTTCCTGACTCATCTGAGGAACCTGGCCCAGATTGCATACAAAATTCGTCTGCGCTTTTTAAACCGCAGGGAGTTTTTACCAGAGCCATGCAGGAGAACATTCGTACCCTAGTGACTGCTGGTAGGCGATATGAACAATGAATTATTTTACAAGTAGCTCATGGCTTATAACCTCAGGCCTAATCATCACCATGGTTCGCAGGTCCAGAAGCCAGCGGAGCTTCCAGCCACTTGGGTAGAGAGTGCAATAGCGTAAAGATCCATCCCTCGTAGGCTAGTAATACGTTCATAAAGAAGATCCTGAAGAGGCGCTGTTAACTTAAACAGCGGCGTGGGGAGAGTCACGAGCAGTGCTGGAAGGGCAGGCATCGCGTAAAGTACTAATCTTCCTCCAACGACGAGCTAACAAATATGGCATGCAGGCAAACGAAGTGAAGCTCGGAATTCTAAAAAACATATCTTTTTATGTCAGTCCTCACCCTCATCTTTCTTAATCTTTATTTACATGCTGATATCACAAAGAATACGGCTCCCTCGTCACAATCTTCGTTTTATTCTTCTTCATCATCTTTTGCTTGATCTTCATCCCATTTAAAATGAAAAGACGCGCTACCATGGCCAACCGCTTCTGCCGTCTATTCTTCTCTTCGAGCTGATCTTCTTTTGCGTATATTTGACCCATTTTTTTATGTGGGTGAGTTAACAATGGCGCTAATTATAGTAATTTCCCAACTTCTCCTTATAGCAAAGCTCCGATTTATTTATTTGTGCGGCTAATTTCCCTGAAATTCAGACCTATAGAAGGCGTAATTTTCAGCTATCCTTCCGCCTCCGTCGAGTTTTTCGATGGATTTTCATTACTGTCCTAATTTAGGCCTCGATTTCCTTTTTCCTTAGGGCCTTTCAGTGGATTCTTGGAACAGCAGGCTTGTTGAGCAAACCACCTCTCTGATCTCTGTTGATCATTTTTTCCCTCTAAAAGTTCCTCCTTGGAAGGATAGACCGATTAAACAGTGTGGTTCACCAAATAGAGATGACACAACGACTTGTTTTCGCTCTTTCTAGAGGTTTACCTCAGTCAAACTTCAGGAATGCGTAAGGAGTTTGAGTATATCCTAGATGAGGGCATTGCTCTTTACTCAACGACACCCTGGGCCTCTCTCCTCCATGTAGTGCCGAAGTTTACAGGTTGTGGTTTCAGGCCGGTCAGCGATTATATGGCTTTGAAAGATCGTATTGACCCGGAATAGAATTCCTTACCGTACCTTTCCTAATTCACTATTACTCTCTAAAGTTTTTCTTTGTTTTCTCGTCTTGTTTTGGCTTGCGTTTTCAACCAGATCTCTTTCCATCCTGATAAAGTTCCTAAATAATGCTATAAAGTTCCTTCGGCTCTTTGGAGATGCTTCAAATGACTTATGTTGTTCTTAACAGTAGTCAGACCTCTCAAAACTTCATAGATCAGGTTCTGAGAGGTCTTCCCTAAGTATTTCGTTACATAGACGAACAATAAGAGGGAATGTTGTTTTGAAAACATATTTTTCTCCTTTGACTGGTCTTTGCGCCTCTTGAAGAATATAATATCCTGCTTAAGACTCCTAAGTCTCTCTTCGGTATCTCAAAATTATGCTTCCTCGGAAAGCTTGTTTCTCCGAACAGAATTAGTTTTCTCGAGGACAAAGTTAATAGCGGTTGGCAATTTCTTGCCGCCTATCGCTCAAATCCCTTCGACTTTTCTGTGGTATAATTAATTTATTCCACAGATTCGTTCCTAATTGTGGCCAAGTTATGCAACCGCTGAACGATCTGTTTTTCGAAGATTCCATACTTGAAAAAGGACTTGACAATATTCCAAAGAGGTCAAATTGAAAAAGATGGTTACAAACCTGTTTGTGGCAGATGCAGCTTCATGACACAGTGCTAAAATGACAAAGAAATGGGAGGTGCATAAAGGAATCAAATAAATAATTTGATCAAAATCCATCCTCTGACATGAACTCCATAAAACACGCAGGGCAAAGATGCAGAAGACGATGTAAAATGATTTAGAAAAATGCACGCGAATGAAAATTGTTGAGTTATTTATTTAAACTCATCACAGTTACAAATTTTTCATAGGGGAATTTAAAAGTCCTTAATACATTTAGTAGACATCGCTTGGTATTTGATACCCAATGATCCTCTAACAAATGTATGTTTCTCGTCTATGCGCAAAAACTAACGTATAAAATAATCATGTGTCCTCCTTTCCTTTTTATCGTCAAAAGTGAAAAGAAATGTGCGGGATTCGGAATATATAATCTCATTGAAATGCTTTATGATGTTGTGTAAGAGCAATGTAATACTTATGTATATACAATTATGCCTTAATTAACTCATATATACGTATAATATAAATTAGATATTGCAGCATTCCTTTGTTATTATTTACTTTTTGGTGTTTGTAAATAAATGTAATTAATTTTTGTAGGCTATTTTTAATATGCTGCCATAAAGTAAGCTATGTATTTTGAAGCTAGAATTGTCTAGTTCCCTAATGAAGATCTGGACCCGCAGAGTGACCAGATGAGAGGAAAATATTGGCAATTCTGATCGGCAGCCAATCTTGATGACTTCAGAAGTCGCTGCAAAACTAATCTAGAAGTTAGAAAAGTAGTAACGGACAAAGAAACTAAAAAGGAAGATGATATATATATATATATATATATATATATATATATATATATATATATATATATATATATATATTATTAAATGAAAACATGAATCCGAAAACATAATTCAGTCAATTTCTTAAGAAACTAATGATTATCAAGGGTCTATAGGTGGTAGACACTATATTTTATATGTATACTAACTAGATAAGATAAAATTAATGATTTACTCACGCGCATATTTTTCGTTTCTGATCCCATATTAATGGCCAGTCCAGTTTGTAGTTGAGTATTTGCCTGAGAAGTAAGATTAATTATTAATATCATCATCCTCACTTCCCTTCATAAAGTGTGAGTGTGAATAAATAGCATGAAAGTACCTTTCTAATTTCACTCCATTTTCCTCTGTTAAACACAAAACTAACTATCCTTTTTCTACACCGTTGCGATCGAAGGTACCTTATATGATACATGTCTAAATACACTAAAATCTCTAAAATAATGATTAATTTCAGTATTTTACCTTAGCTGACCTCCAAAAACTACAATTCATAACTTTCTGATGTGTGATATACTGGTATTTATTATCAATGCTGTGTAAGATAACCATTATTAATGTTCAATGCCCCTTTCTCCGACTCCTCAGAGGGAGGAATTCCGGTTAGCCCGTCCCCCTTACAATTTTTAACCTGGACCCGCCACTGTTTCAATCCAGGGCAGAAGAACTCAATAACGACCCCTTACAACAACCCACTTCTATTCACCCTTTCCAAAAACAGTATCATCCGTTTCTCTCGTCCGTCTCCTTTCTCACCAATGCCAAATTTTGTGGAGTCTTTCGGGTATTCGCACACCATCATATTAACTCTCATATACATTCTCTTCACATGTGTTTTATCTTTCATTCTTCAAACATGTTTAAACCACATAAATCCTCTTACTCATTCATTCCTCACACACTCTACCCTCCCCACACACGTATTGCTTCTTGATTTATCACCTCAGACGACTTTCATTCTCGATATTTCCTTTTCTTCTTATTGCATTCTGGGTTATTGGCATCACTCTCATTCAGGATACACTTAAAATAAGGTACTTGCTCATGTCATCCAACATGACACTGCACCTCATCTTCACCCACATATACCAATATATCGCCTGATTCTTTTTCTGCATTTTCTATCAATTCCCTCTTCGCGTATTTCTTGCTGACGCTGGACTCATTGTTTCTAAATCAACCTCATTCTCAGCTAATAGCATCGAAAAATCAACATACATCAATATAGACACCATCATCACCATTACTCAACTAACTCTCACACCTAGTTCCTTCAATACTTTGGCGATGGGACGAATGCGATAATTCAAACAATGGTGGGTAAGGTAGCGATGGTTTAGAATTATCAATTTTATATGGTTCGCATATATTAAATTATGAATTATTTGTGCAGACCATTGTGTAATGCGCGGTTATGTTTAAAATATATGTAAACACGTTTTAGCCACACACCATCATAATACACACTTTCAGTATGCCAGAATCTTACGTCACGCAATCTATGAACTTCTGCTCCACTGATATATATAGTCTCTAGGTAATACAACCTCAATATAGTTGAGGTGTACGCACCGACATCTGCCAGGAATAGTCTGATGGATTCTGTGATGACATAAGAAAAACCCTACATAATTAAAAACAAAGCCAATTTTAATAACGCCATGGGAGACTTTATTGCAAAAGTCAGGCAAGTTAATGAGTCATGTATGGGAAAGTTCTCAATAGGGATACAAAATCAAATCGGACAAGATCTGGTTGACTTTACAGTGGTCTAAGACTTCAAAATTGTTAACACTATGTTCAAAAAGAATCAGCATCAATTGGAGAAGCCTAAAGTATGAGATATACAATGAAGTTGATTACCAAACAAAAACGGGCCTGCACACACTTTTTTGTGATATATCCTTCATTCGTTCACTAATCACCCTTACTTTGCAAGACGTGACAGAAGCAACGCGTGTGAACACAACTAAATCTCAATGGGAGCTCCAACAAGGAATATACTGCGTCAAACATTAATACAAGACAGGCTCGTTCAAGAAAGTGCAGGACACTTTCGTGCATCAGTTCAAATGTGAAAGAACCCTGCTCCAAGAGCAGAATTCAGGACTGGGTGGACCACTTCGAGAACTATGGGACAGTGGAAAACCTCAATGCAGCCATTGATAACCGGTTGTCCAAGCCATTCAGGACGCCCCAGGAAGCGTACAGCTGAGCTGGTCGAGAGCGTGAACGAGTCAGTTCAGCAGAGTCCAAAATTGTCCTATATGAAAGTTGTTAAGGAAAACTATTTTGAAGTTAGTATGTGTGTAAAATATTTTCAAAAGCTTATTAAGTTTTCGGCATAAGGGTAGGTTGAGTATGCCAATATCAGGGAGAAGACCCTTACGCCGAAAACTTAATAAGCTTTTGAAAATATTTTACACACATACCAACTTCAAAATAGTTTTCCTTAACAACTTTCATATAGGACAATTTTTCAGAACTAAAGACAGACTCCCACCTGAAATGGGCTGTTCAGTTGTCTAGAAATTCATTTGCCTTAGGTGTCACCAGGGGATCTACATTGGCAGCACTGTTCGCTCACTTAGGGCTAGGGTCTGTTATAATCTTGGTATTAGCTCTCGCACTGGCTCCATCTTGACCAATAAAGAAACTTCTCCCATTCGAGATCATTCAATTAAATGTAAGACAGAAATTTTCCACAAAAACTTTCAAATTATAGGACATGTAAAGGACTCCACTTCCCTCCGCATTCTCGAATCATTATTTATAAAACAACTAAATCCCAGTTTAAATTCTGATTCAACTGCTTTTTCCCTTCTCATTTCATAAATCACTCAATTTTTTCACAACCTACCAATCTTTAATCGGTTCCTTCTATAATCTTTCCTCAGTCTCTCCGCTTTTGCCGTCCACTAAAGGTGACTAATATTTTTGTGTACCAATTAATTGCCCCGATTAGTATTTTATATTTACCCATATTTAAAGCATCTATATTTAGTGTCAACAGTTTTCCCAAAGTTTTTTCACATTTTTAATTAATTAAATAATTTATTACTATTTCTACTTCATTAAGTGACTAATATCTATGTCAACCAATAACTGCATCAACTAGTGTTATATTTATCCATATTTAAAGTACCCATAATTGATCCATATCTAAATTTCAATAGTTTTCAAACGATTTGTAATAATTTCAATTAACTAAATAATTTATTTCTAATCCTTGTGTGCATTATAATTTTAAACTTGTTCTAAATCTATTTTATAGACCAGAAGATGGGTAAGGTAACCGAAACGTTGTATTTAATTAAATGAAAAATTTTACGTCTCATTTTGGGATTTATCCTCAATCTATATATATATATATATATATATATATATATATATATATATATATATATATATATATATATATATATATATATATATATATATATATATATATATTTAACATTTTTATATAGTCTGAATTTGTATATATGTATGTAAACATAGATATATTTAAAAGATTTTATATTTTTTATTTGGTTTTGGTTATGAGTTGATATACATTTTCGCATTATATAATTACAAACATGTTAAATAGCTCTCTAGAGAGTTCATCATCATAATTAATTAGATTGAGCTCTTAAAGAGGCAATGTAACACAAAACTTTATTCTTGAAACTTGTTTCGGAAGAGACTCGCTTCCATCTTTAGTCCAAATGTAATGATGACAAAGACTAAAGGGTTGATTTTATATAGAATCAACCCCAGTGGTCTTTGTTATTATTGTTTTTGAACTGAAAATTGAAGCGATTCTCTACCGAAACCAGTTTCCAGAATAAAGTTTTCAGTTTAACTGGGTCTTTTTTCGCTCATACAAGAAGCTGAATAGAGGACTTACATTGCTCACTTTAATTGATATAACACAAATTAAGTATTCACTTGTAATTCTCATATTCTTTATTTCCGTCAAACGCTTTTTTACTTCATTGTAAATTTATTTTTGCTGATATTAGTCGAAATTATTTTTTACCTTTGCTTATTATTTTAACGGATCTTACCTCTCTTGTCGTGCTTTTTATATCTTTACATTATTTTATTACGTTTAGTACTCAATTTCCGCCGTTTTTTTTACCAATTTTTATTAGTTTAATTGTGTTCAATTTCAATGTATATTTTTATCCTCTAGTGTGTAGTTAGTGCCTTCCAGGAGGAAGCTTTCTACTTCATCTTGGGGGATGTGTGCACTGTGAGTCAATTTATTCATTTGGAGTCCTTGGGTGGGGTTATCTTGGTATTCTTTAGTTTAGAATTTTTATCGAAGGTGGAGCGAATATATTTATACCTATGTCCTCTCTGCCGAACAAATATCCCATATTGTGTACAGTTCACTTCACTGAGACGGGTATGCCGCCCTTCTTGGAAACGTCAGTTGCTGGCCTGCTCTCTGGAAGGCTGCTTTGTTTTGTTTTTCGTCTCGTTTAGAAGAGTATTTTCATTGGTTTTTTGCTTTTTAATTGAAGATTTCACTTCATTCACCAATGGTTAATCCTCTTCCAATACTGCTTCTTCCGCTGTTTCTTCCTAGAGTATTTGGAGGTTTAAGATATTCGTGAACCCGTAATTTTGGAGAATGCTGTTTCACACTAGCGAAAACGCCCAGGTGTCCAAAGTTAGCCACATGTGCACAAAGAATTCATGTCGTCAATTCCTTGTTCTCTTTGGTCATTAATAGTGTCGATATTTTTTTTACTTACCGCGGCTTCGACATAAGTTTGGTTTTCTTTAATTTCATTTTTTTTCTTGGCGCACAACGCACTTCATTGCCAGAGTCCTGCGTTCTCCCTCGCAGTTTACCCACTTCTGTATCTGGCCTTTTGTAAGTATCACACGTATGGACGCTGCATGCACAAGTTGAACATACATACTTCTCCTCTGTTGGGGTATTCTCTGGGGATATGTTTCCCGACTGGGAAGCACTTATAGCAAATTTCAAGTGGAAAATAAGTCTCATCTTAGATTTGTTCTACGTTTTAGCCTTCTGTGCCACGGCCGTGTTCTTGGAAGTGATTTTTACAAGATATGTTTTCTGAATTATTCAACTTTACGAATTGTCATCCAAGGTTGATTTCCTTTTGTTAAAAGGGTCCTAGACTGCGAGAGCCTTAATCCAGTGAGCCACAAACGACGCAAAGTAAGAACGCTTTTCAAGAGAGCTAAGCTTCGATGCACAGCTTCGGTTGGAGGAAGTGAAGAAGAAATAAAATGTCTACGGCCAACCAGTACCCGGACCATTTTGCCAATACAACGAGGAGACAACACCTCGACAACCTGCCGAGAGAAGCAGACCTAAGGAAGTTAACTATATGAGTACAGTACACAAAGCTGAAAGCAAAATTACCTTAAAATAGCTTAGATTATTACGGTTTTGCAAAGTCCGGTGGCTCAAAATTATAAATGAAAGCAGCTCCTACAACAACTTCCGTAGAGATTCAAACCTTTGCTTCAAAATCACACAAACTAATGAGATAATTGCAATTATAAAAAAAACTGCGATTGTATCATATGTATAGTACTGATTAAGAGTGTGATGCGGCGTTTCATCTCTACAGCACAACAGACACAATGATGTTAAACAGTCAGAAAGAAACTACAACGATTTGCTTTACACCACCAATTCCATATATAAAACAACTCACTGTGGTCATTTGCACCAGAAAGCACCAATTCATTACAACCTAAAAAGTATTTATATCATCCATCATCATTAGGAACTTCTTCAAATCGAGAAACCCAGCATAGGACAAATAACTACTACCCAAAACATTCCCAAACAATTGCCACCACCCATACATTATTCGACACACCAACTAATGCTTCCAAACCTAATGAATTAATTAGAACTATTTTATTTGTTTTCCTTCCAACACTAAATTTCCTTTAATTCTTGCAATCACTTTTATCCCTATACTCATATACATTAGACAGCAAATTTTTTACTCCTCTAGCACTGATCGACTTTCAAAGTCTCTTCATTACAACTACCAGATAAATTCTATTGCACAATCTCTCCTATTTGCAGCATCTCCACCACTATATCATTTACTCCCTTTTCTAAATCATCTTTAAAACCTCTCATATTACTAACATTCTCTTACATACGCTAATAATGCAAGTGATTTGCCTCCTCGAAGTCAATCATATTCACAATTTCCTCTCTCTAAAATCGGAATTCTCCAGCTCTAAGAGTACGCTTGGCATCTAATTTTTATCCCATCGTAGCTGAAAAGTACATACCATTCTTATCCTTAATATTATTTTATTCGTTTCTAACCTTTTTCTCTTAGATCCATAAACCTTTTTCTCTTATCCGAATATTCATTACCATTTTTTTCCAAAGGCATCATTTGCTCTTCTCTCACTCTGTTCAATCACTCGTTGCATGCGATTTTTTGCTTCCTTGTTTGAACTCACACGCATCTTTATCTGAACAATGGAAATAATGGAAATATAGCTCACACTTCTCTGTTTTACCTTTCACCGTCATTCTACATTTCAAATTTTTCCTATTTTTTCATTTAACTACAACACTATCAGTGGCGTAGCTAGGGATTTGGGGGCCCGGGGGCATTATCTCCTTTTGGCGCCCCCAACATACGAATGTTTGATATCATGAATGACATGAAAACAACTACTCCTTCAATATTTTGGTGCACTCTGGCATGGCTGAGAATGTGTCAAATAAAACAATAACAATAAGTAAGACACTTTAATAGGGAATAATTATGTATGTTTAAAAAATAAACTCCAAAATGTGAAACCGAGATATTTCATATTGAACAAATATACGAGTCAAAATTCATATTGATACATTCCATCAGTCTGATTCAGCAACAATAACAGTAATTATTAAGACACTTTAATAAGGAATACTGATGTGTGATGACAACAAATAAACTACAAAATGTGAAACCGACATATTACAATTATCAAATATACCAATCAAAATTTATATTGATTTATAGTGGAAACTCCTCTTTTAGATTGATTATAAAATCAAAGCCTGTAGCAACGGCATCACAAAAATCTCCCTTGTAAGTAACTTCTTTTATACTTTGCTTAACAAATGCTTAAGCTAATCTATGTCTATGATATTTTATGGGCCTCTATATTTAATCGTTCTATTACCTGTTTTGGTCATTGAAAAAAGTGATAGGACACTTGTTTGGGGCCCCCGCCCAATGGGGGCCCGGAGTAACTTTTAAATTTGTGCCCCCATGGCCTCCCCTTAGCTACGTAACTGACCACTATCTATCCTTTGTATTATTATGCACAATTACTTCGTCAGATAAAACGGGTAGGATGGCTGAAAAATAAATCATAAATTAGACCCTTTTATGCATAATAAGACCCAGAAACCGACCTCCGAGGAAACAAGTTTCGCTCAAGGAATAACGTAGGAAACTCGAGCCCTGTTCCTTGATCTGTGACTCCTTCTTGGGAGATCTGCCCACGAGGGAGATGAGACTGGTTGTTGATCTACAGATTCTTACCAGGATAACTCCAACTTGTTCCGGGTCATCCACGCTGGCTCCGGACGACCCCATCCTTGTATTTTCCTCGTAGTTCCTCAATTCCATGAGAAGGTTGTGTCTGCGTTGGCTCAGTTCCCGCACCGTCTCTTGCTCGATGTTGACGTCCATAAGGGAAAAACGGCTCTCGCTCGTCGATGGCTGATATCCTCTAACTGCGGACAATTCGTAAGCGAAGAAGGTTTAAGGGGCGGGGCTTCAACGGATCGACTGAGCACTCGCCTTAATTTTCCAATTTATTGAATAATTCAGGGACCTATTTTGGTGTCCCAAAGGAACCCCCAAGAGTTGACTGAATGTAACCCATTGATCCATTCAGCTAAACTTAAGGTAAATTGAAATATAATTTTATTATTTTTATGAAAATAAATATTCGGGCTTTTCAAATACCCAATGATGATTAATACCCTACTTCTCATCCGACCCCGCTCATGGGGGCGCCGCGTGTAGATGCTCCTACTCGATACTTGGCAAAGCGCCCTGCCCATCTGACTCCACAATGTTCCCGGCAGACTCATACTAGATTGAGACTACCTAGGCTTTATCCATTCTACCCATTTCCATTTTACCTCTTTTTTGTCAATTTTCAATTTTTTCTCACTTATTCTAATGACCACCAGCCAATTCCGCAGGCTAGTCGCCGACCAGCTTTCTTCAATTCATTTCTTGTCGGGGGAGGGGTGTAGCATGCCTTCATTCTTCCTTCCATTTTATCTTTTAATTGCCCCCACCCCCATATTTCCTTTCCTTATCTATCATTTTAAGGGGCTACGGCGGATTAGCCGAGTGGAAAGCGTTTCCGATTTTAGCGAAGTTAAGCCACATTGGGTGTGGTCAGTCGCCGGATGGAGTTAAGATTCGGGGCGACTTCTCGGTGGCTGCCCCACCCTGTTGATACCCGTGTTTCGGACCCCATGTTAATCAGGAGGTTCCCAAATGAGAAATCAAATGCAGCTGCTGGAAGATTGTCTACCAATTTCATGCTGCGGCTGACATCTGGAGGATTGTGTCTCCACCCAAACCCGATGACCGCAATTTCCCTCCGGGCCCCAATACTTCAGGAGGATCTGCGACTCTATATCTTACATCCATCTTCACTATTTGACAGATGCCCTCGTTGGTGTCACGGGTCGCAACATCCCAAGGAAAAAGGATTGCATCGGATCTTCAAAACTTCTCTTTTTCAGGATAAAGGACCCGCGGGAAAGAGGAAAAGCAGCCCCACTCACCTTCGCCTTCCACTGAACAACACAAAAGTTGGTTGCGGCCATCCATTTTGTAATCGCCTTGAACGATGCCACCAACAACTGCATTGAAATTATCCTAAAATAATAATAACAATAAATAATAATAATAATAATATGGTCAACTTAAAAATTCGACAACTACTGAAGAAAGGAAGGAAATTGATTTTTTCAACTCCTTTTAATTTTCAGGAAATGAACGGAATTTAATTTTAAGGAAATTGCGAGAATTAATTTTCAGGAAATTGAGAGAATTAATTTTCAGGAAATTGAGAGAATTAATTTTCAGGAAATTGCGAGAATTAATTTTCAGGAAATTGCGAGAATTAATTTTCAGGAAATTGCGAGAATTAATTTTCAGGAAATTAAGAGAATTAATTTTCAGGAAATTGAGAGAATTAATTTTCAGGAAATTGCGAGAATTAATTTTCAGGAAATTGAGAGAATTAATTTTCAGGAAATTGAGAGAATTAATTTTCAGGAAATTGAGAGAATTAATTTTCAGGAAATTGCGAGAATTAATTTTCAGGAAATTGAGAGAATTAATTTTCAGGAAATTGAGAGAATTAATTTTCAGGAAATTGAGAGAATTAATTTTCAGGAAATTGAGAGAATTAATTTTCAGGAAATTGCGAGAATTAATTTTCAGGAAATTGAGAGAATTAATTTTCAGGAAATTGAGAGAATTAATTTTCAGGAAATTGCGAGAATTAATTTTCAGGAAATTGCGAGAATTAATTTTCAGGAAATTGCGAGAATTAATTTTCAGGAAATTGCGAGAATTAATTTTCAGGAAATTGAGAGAATTAATTTTCAGGAAATTGCGAGAATTAATTTTCAGGAAATTGAGAGAATTAATTTTCAGGAAATTGAGAGAATTAATTTTCAGGAAATTGAGAGAATTAATTTTCAGGAAATTGCGAGAATTAATTTTCAGGAAATTGAGAGAATTAATTTTCAGGAAATTGAGAGAATTAATTTTCAGGAAATTGAGAGAATTAATTTTCAGGAAATTGAGAGAATTAATTTTCAGGAAATTGCGAGAATTAATTTTCAGGAAATTGAGAGAATTAATTTTCAGGAAATTGAGAGAATTAATTTTCAGGAAATTGCGAGAATTAATTTTCAGGAAATTGAGAGAATTAATTTTCAGGAAATTGAGAGAATTAATTTTCAGGAAATTGCGAGAATTAATTTTCAGGAAATTGAGAGAATTAATTTTCAGAAAATTGAGAGAATTAATTTTCAGGAAATTGAGAGAATTAATTTTCAGGAAATTGAGAGAATTAATTTTCAGGAAATTGAGAGAATTAATTTTCAAGAAATTGAGAGAATTAATTTTCAGGAAATTGAGAGAATTGATTTTCAGGAAATTGAGAGAATTAATTTTCAGGAAATTAAGAGAATTAATTTTCAGGAAATTGAGAGAATTAATTTTCAGGAAATAAAGGACATTAACAAATGAATTTCCTTATTTTGGAAATAGCTTAAATGGGCTCGGATTTGCTCTTTCGAGATCGTCTGCTCTTTGTAGAGAATTTGCTCCCCGAGCTTCCATTTCCTCATTTTGCCCACGGTGGTTGGGGGGTCCCTGCGAGAACGGAACCCTTTCGCTCTACTTTAACTCTTCTATGCTCATTCTCTCATTCTCCTCGCCCGTAGATAGACCCGATGAAAAGCGAAAGAGGGCGTCAAATCATTTCATAGAGTCAACTTGCAAAGTCCAAAAGAAGAAAGGGGGAAGGAAGAAAAAGAAGATATTAGGAACGAAAATAAATGGAAAAAAAGCCTCCAACTAATGGCCTCGCCAGAGTGGGTTGTCACCCCCACCCCCCTCTCCCTGTAGATAAAAAGATTCGAGGAGTTAAATACATTTTTGCCACCTCGATCGATTGGCATTGCGAGGGAGACGTAGTTATGGCGCTAAAATTCCCCCTGCAGATGGGAGGGACTTGTAATGCGACCCTCCCTATCATATCTACTTGTCATTATGAAAGTCTATCGCTTGACATCTTTCCATGATAAAACATGAGATTGGTTGAAGCCTATTCTAAACATAATAAACACGCACGTGGTCTAAGCCTTCCTCTACCTGAAAGTGATCGAAACCTACATTGACCATGAAAGTTGTCGAAGCCTACCTCAGAAATGAAAGCGGTCGAAGCTTCCCTTAAACACAAAAGAGGTAAGAGTTTGCCTTAAACACAAAAGCGGTCAAAGCCTACCTTAAACAAAAAAAGTGGTCTGAGCCTACCCTAAGCACGAAAGGGGGCGAAGCCTACCTTAAACAAAAAAAGTGGTCTGAGCCTACCCTAAGCACGAAAGGAGGCGAAGCCTACCTTAAACAGGAATGCGGTCGGAGCCTACCTTAAATATAACTTCCCCACTCTTGTCGTTCCTAGCGTCAACCTTTCCATTGCTCCAACCAGTGATGAGTTCGGGAACTCCATCCCCATCGAGGTCGTAGTTGAAGATAGCGACCGCCTGATTCTTCGACTGCACCAAAGAAACGCTATTAAAATTCGGTGCTGCCAAAGAATTATTTGTGCAGTCAAATCAGATTATTGTAACCAACTTGGAGGATTCCTCCGTAACCTAGTGGATAAGTGACTAGATTTACATCCACATTCGTCGTAGATACCACCCTTTGGGCACAAAATGCATCCACCTTTGTCCTTGAACCACCCGCCGAAACGATTTCCAATGCCACCACTCCTTGACATGGAATGGATGTCTCTCCCTTAAGCCACGAGGAATTCGCACGCTTACTGATTGGCGGCGAAAATCAATACTACCGTTATTTTTTCAAACGATTGTCATCCCCTCGGTGCCGATAGGTTATCGAGATTGTCATACTGATCTTTATGTGGATTTCATAATCCGGGAAGAAGAGCCCGCCGCAAGAAAGGGACAAAAGGCTGAGTGTAATAGTAAATACATTAAATAAATCATCGCAATTCACAGAGGAAAATAAATAAAATCCTTCTAATAAATCAAGAGGATTCATAAAGCGCTTTCCTCACTTGCTTGGTACGAGGGAAAACAACAAAACCTAATGCTCCCCCCCCTTCGCCCCTGCCAGTTCACTATTCAGATATGGAAAAGCAGAAAACGACCCAGGCATAAATGAACTTACCCGACAATTTCAATTGAAAAACTGAAACAATACAAAGATTTTGATCACACTTTTTCGTAAACTTGTTCAGCTAGTTTACTATCGCAGCAGGAAGTCTGTTCCTGTAAGTCAAAAAGGTGTCCACTATAATAGTCCAAAACTAAGGTAAATCCATCTTCCGCCTCAAGTTATTTTGCCTCCTTGTGTACTATATCAGGTGCGGGGATTTTTTCTCAACTTCAACAGACTGCTTGGAGGACTTTAAGGCATGACTGATTACAACTCCTAATTCTTTCTCTAGGTCGGTCGATTCTAACTTTTCTTCTTTAGTGTGCAATCATTATACCTTGGACTTCTCCAAGTTGAATGACATCTGCCATACGTCTGAGCACTCATCTCCTCGAGGTAGGTTAGTTTGAATCTTTTCTACGTGTTTATAAGCGCTACGGACTCAGTTTAGTATCATCCAGAAGCATAACATAACGACTCTGTTTTCTAGCCATTCAGTAAGGTCATTGATGAAGAGGAAAGAACCGAGCACTGAGTCTTGGGGAGCGCCACTACTGACAAATAGCCATTCAGAGGTTTTACTACCCACCCCAAACCTCTGTCGCTTTTCTAACAACCCATTATCTAACCCTTTCGCCATTTTACCTTTAATTACGATCCACCGTTCGGAACGGTGGTACGCATCTATTATCTTAAGGAAAAACTCAATCAGGTTCATCAGACGGCCTCTTTCTCCGAAACCCTGATCCATTCAATTTTTCGACAATAATTTAGAGACTATAGAGGTCATTCTTATGGGACGGTAGTTTCCATCTTGTTCGCAATCTTTTTTTTTTGTGGATGTAAGTAGTCCGATCAACATCCGACGGCATTTCAATCCTTTCGGGTGAAGCGTAGATCTCGGTAATGAGGGGGAAACTACCTTATGATTTACCTCCCACAACACCCGCAGGGATAAAAACTACCACGTCCAGACGACTTCGAAGCCATTTTCAACCTCTTCAGCACTTGTATTTAATTACTCTAGAGGGGTGGTGCCTTCTGCCATACTTAAGTTGTATGCTGGAACCCAATCATCTCTAACCTCTGTGAATACGGATGAGTAGTAGTCATTGATGGAATCGGTAATTCGAGGTTCTAGTCTCTAAGGACTCTGCCACAGCCTTTCATTGTGCCAAATCACTAGCGTACTGGCTCTCGGTGCTCACCTAGTTGAAAACCTTTTCCTTTAGATTCATCTTTTAAAGAGACACCACACAACTTTTCTTTCTGTTTTGCATTCCGAAAGAACGCCTTCACAATACAGTGTAGTTGGCAAATTCGTGGGAGTTATAACTTGCTTTCTAAAGGGTCTTTCAATAAGGTCGCTCAATTTTTAAATGCAAATAAAACAAGTTGTGCGTGTTATATGCACTCATTTTATTTTTAAATTTGAAAGTACATTTTATGGCATTAAGTGTGGAATATAACGTCGTTCAAATGTCTGCCGTGGCTTCGCTTGGTGGAAAGTATTCGGGAGGCCCAATTTTCGATGACTTTGCCGCATAAATCTGGCTGAATTTGCTGGATGTTGTTCGTTATGTTGACTTTGAGGACATCAAGTGTTTGCGGATTATTTGCATATACCTGCGATCTAATCGCATGATCTCGGTGGCTAGTTGACGTCGCCACCGCGCGAGATGACCCTGCCCTGAAATCGCTGGTGCAAAATGTGTATATAATCCAGTCGAGGCCACAATAAGTTGCTTATCATCGATCTGTAGGTCTCGCCGTTGACGTTTATGGCAATCCCATCTTCGTTCTCAAAAAATACGGACCGATGATTCAGTTAGACGAAAATCTGCACCAAACAGTGACTTCGTTGAGATGTAATTGGTCCTGGTGCATCTCATGTGGATTGTTTTCGTCCCAAATCCGACAATTTTTCTTGTTCACAAATCCATTCATCCAAAAATGGGCCTCGTCGCTCAAAATGATTTTTTGGGGGAAATTTGGGGCAACTTCCAACTGCTCTAGACCCCAATCAGCGAACACACGGCATTGTCTATGGTCGTTTACCTTAAGTTCTTGGTTAAGTTGGATTTTGTACGGGTGCAGACTAAATTCCCTACGCATAATTTGCCAAACTAAAGTCTCAGAAAAGTCAAGTTCTTGTGAACGACGAGAAATTGACTGCCTCGGATTTTCCTGTACACTCTCATTTATAGCAGCGATGTTTTCAGGAGACTTTTCGTTTCGGCGACGTACGGGCGTTGGCTGATTGTTGATCGACCCTTTTGCCTCGAATTTGGTAACCAAGCGTCGAACAGTGGACTCGGCAGGACGATTGTGGCGAGGATAGAAATCACGTAATGCGCGGAACGTTTATCGAACGGAACACTCATTTTGATAATAACTTTTGATGATTTGCACACGCTGTTTAACGCTATAACCTTCCATTGTTACTTGCTAAGTACTATTAAACAGTTCACAGTGAGGTTGCCAGATGTCGCTTTAACGATATGGCCACTATCTCCTGACCAAGCTCGAGCGTCCTTGCTGAAAGACCCTTTATCTTATATATCCCACTTTCTTACTTCATATTTCTCCTCTGATTTCAATGTTGTGCAATTTTGGCTGGGACCTTGCGTGTTTAGCCGATTTTGTTGCCATGAACTTGGCCAGCCGACCCATAAGTATCTCCCTGAAGCCGTGACATTTGGCACCAGCCTCTCAACGGTCCAGTTAGGAAGACTCGGAGCAGAGTCGTATGTCTGTTAAAATCCGTCGTAGTTGTCAGTGTTCTCCAGATATTCAATAACATTTCTGAAGACTAAATTCATAATGTCGTTCCATATTGGTGGCTCACAAAACCACTGAGTTAGGTAGTTATCATCAATAAACTCTACGAGCCGAATTATCTTCCACCATGGCCAGAACTGTCACCCCAACCCACTCGTCAAGTCTAGCTGACTGCTGAAGACGTCCATCATGATGCTCCCTGCCGTTCATGAATTTGGGCAGTTAATTTTATACGTCAGCATCTACCTCTATGCTTCCATGGTGACCTTGATGTTTACGCCCGACATATCATACTCACTCTCCACACGGCAGATGGCAGGTCACATTTCTCGTATTTAGGCTCTCAACCCACCTCTTCCGTGAACTAGTAGGTCCTCGAGAGGATTGGAACAGATCTTGTTCTCTATCATGTTGCTTCTCCTTTTTCTTCATGCCTTTCCCATTTTCTTCAGCTTATCCTTCTTCATTTATTAGAACCTACAGCTGTATTTTGGCTGTCGCCCCTCTGTCACATTTATAGGGTCTCTCTGCGAGGTGTGTGGCCAAAATTTAGATTGCCTTTTGTATAGCTAGTGCAATGAGCTATTTATTCGTGTTAAACTGTTACTAACAGCAACATTAACGCGATAGCGAAACGGAGCTCTATTAATCACTGAGAAATGGCACCAACAAGCGGATTGAGGAAATATCTAAGCCATTTAGACAGAAAATAATATTAAGGGACATTACTGGACTTAAATTTAATTCCTTAATCAATTTCCTGAAGTAGTTGCGATATTCAAGTCACGCCTCTCATCTTTAATCATATGGTTTTGTCACAACGCTTAAATAGCTGCAATTTTTACTCTGCTTATTACCTTCATTTCTCATTTTCATAGTAAAAACATTTATGATAACTATTAAAGTTAACGCTTAGTTTGGTCTGGGTTCCTCCATCTAATAAATGAAGACATCGATCTTTCTTTGCCAGGTAATATTCTTGAGAACTCATCTCCTTATGTAATAAACTTGTAAGTTTCCATTTAATATAGAATTTGAATTAATTATAGTCATAATAATTATGAATACATTTCGTTATATCTATTACTTGTCCAGCCATTACTATGTATACTTATATATCTTTAGAGCTTATTTTCTTTCTTTACTTGTCTTTCTTCTCACAGTACTACGCTCAACACCATTAATAATAAATCTCTTATTATCCTGAATCTTTCTTTCCACTCACAGGTCAAATGTCGAACTGAGTTTAGATCAACACTTATTTTAAATTCCGAGGAACTCGATAACCCTCCGTCCCCGACTCTTCTCCACTTCTCTTTACACTAAAGCCAATTTCGCACGCTATTTTGCCTTATCAGACAAAGCCACAATTAAATCAAGTTTTCTAATTACAATCTACCATCTCTAATCCATTATTATTATTATCAGTTTTTCAGGACACACCTACCTTGATCCTCCACCAGCGCGACATTCGGTCATAGACTCCGACCGTGCCATTGACGAGGCTATAACC
The DNA here is from genome assembly GCA_963969495.1 of Ceratothoa steindachneri. NCBI lineage: Eukaryota > Metazoa > Arthropoda > Malacostraca > Isopoda > Cymothoidae > Ceratothoa > Ceratothoa steindachneri. The sequence continues at coordinate 103,560,544 of OZ018325.1, forward strand.
GAAGCGGGTGCTTTGCATGGGGCAGAGAGAGCTCACAGCGTCGGTTTCGGTCACTTCGCCGATAATTTCGTCGTTCCGAAACACACGAATGTCAAAGTCCTCGGAGCCAACGAGGAGCTGAAATGTATTCGTCACCAGGATTAAAATAAAACCCCAAATAGATCAGAAGTTAACTTGAGGTAGTAACCCATCGCGTGCAGATTCTGTTATTTCTGCAGCCACCACCAAAACATGGGAGTTTGCATTCTCACCGGAAGAGACTCAGATAGCCTGTTGAATTGAATCATGTACTTTCCACACATCCTCACTTCCCAAAACTTCAATTAAAAAAAAACTATTGTGGCGAAGAGGTCCTAGTCTATTTTTGCTTTAAAAAATGTAGCAATTATTATTTTTAATTTTGAGAGCTCATCTGGCGACTGCCTACTATAATCCATGATCTGCTCTTAGACTCTGTATCCATTTTTAGTGGTAGAGGTGATCTGAACTGAAATGTTTACCTTTTAAAATCACTTAAGTGATATCACCTCAGGTGGTCACGTTTCTCAGAATTTAAGATGGCGGCCAGTAACCGTTACGCAAACGTTGTGGTATTTAAGAGAATTACCGAACCATGCGAAGTATTTTCAAGTGTTAGAGTTTTAATATTAATGAAATGGTTTTGATTGCTTATGCATAACTGTTCTTTTGTTTCTAATTTCAGGTAAGATGTCTTTATATGCGGCACAGTCATCGTCGGAGAAAAAGCCATCGTCGGAGGAGGAGCCAGTTAATATCGAGCTATGTATTATATGCCTACATAATGATAAATCTTCCCTTAAACAGCAGCCTAGCAAACCGAGAGGTCGTGCCATTGTGAAGAGGGCAGCCGAAATCAGAGATTATATCGTGATAAAGGGACTATGTACTATTAGCGCTATTAGTGGTGGTGTAGGTATGGTGTGGGTAGTGAAACTTTTAAGTACTACATTAATAATAAATGTTAGAAAACATACACTGACAAAACTCAATTGAAATTAATCAAAGAAAGGCACAAAAAACAACATGATAACAGTGAAGCAGAAAAAACAAGATCCATCCCCCACTGGGATTACTCCACGACAGTCTATTCCGCGCCCACCCACAAGTGCCAAGGAAGACCCGATAAAATTAATAAGCACTGTATGCGGATATGCGTCATATAAAAAGACTAAAGATAAATTCAGAATCACTTCGAGTTATTCGGTAGTAAAATTTGTTACAGCTGCTTGTCATCTTTCTACAAGAATTGCTAAACTTATACGGGACACTTCCATCAATACAGTGTCAGCTGTGCTGGCTACTGACCTGTATTGTGATCCACAATGTACAGAGTTATACCAGAGAAAATATCAGAGTGACATTGACGAACCTGCTCCAAGAAGTCATACGTGGAACATAAAAAATACATTATTCCAGCCATCACTTATATATATTGATAAAATGCTGAGTAGAAAGGAAGTGTAGTCAATAAAAGAGTTGCGACACTTTACGACTAGCCTGTTAGATGAAGGAGAGAAGCTTGATAGTGAGTTCAGAATGCGTGATTTAAAACACACGCTGATAAATAACCATGGGGAATCTGTAACAATAGCACCAAATAAGAGTGTGTATGAATCGGATATTGTATTTTCATCCAGTATCACTTTCTCATGGCGTATACTGTAGATGCATTTGTAGAAGACAGTGTGCCCATACCAAGTACATTCACAAAACTGACTTTATGTGGAATCGACCAGTTCCCCCCAACAAGTAGCTGCATACGGGTCATATCCATAGAGTCGCTTATTTAGTTCATGCTGCTTAGTTTCAAGTCCTCCATGAGTTAATGCAGGATCAGATGTACTTGCTTACTTACTTTCTTAAGGGAGTCCATCGTAATCCGATGATGACCTTGTGTCTCAGCGTAATCTTCTTTGGTGGGAGCGACGATGACATAGAAGACCAATACAGGATCTGCACTGCTGTCCACGGATGTTGCACCTGATGTCAGGGTCGCACAGTGGAGGCTGTGCAGCCCTCTGATGTCTCTCCCCTCGACGTCTAATAAGTACATTCCTCCGTTGCTGTTCAAAGTTGTTTATTCCCTCACGGCATCTTGTCCTCCATAGGGTCCTATCCGAGGCTAATGTTTCCAATTCACTTGGGTTGATATTTATGCTGCGCAAGGCCTGTTTTACATTATCTTTATATCTCTTTTTCTGACCACCAGCACTTCTAACACCCTGTTCTAGCTGTCCGTACATTATTTTATTTGGCATTCTTTCATCTGGCATTTGAATTACATGCCCGACCCATCTCCTCTGGTTTTCCAACACAGTATGCACTCGAGACTGGTGATTCCAGCACGTGTCAAGACCGTTGTATTTGGTATTCTATCTTGCAACGTTATCCCCAGAATTCTTCCTAAACATCTCATATGGAATTTTTCGAGCATACTCATATGTTATCTGTACAATGTCCATGCCTCACAACCATATAACAGTATGGAAAAGCATACAGCTCTATAGATTGAGACTTTTGTTTGCAATTTTAAATTATAATTTTTTTAGTGCGCGCACTCTTAGTCTTTCAAAAGCAGATGATACCTAGTTTATTCTACTTTGTATTTCTTCGTCTATGGTGCAGTTTGCAGACAGAATACTGCCCAGGTACTCAAAATTGGGGACAACATTTACAGGGTTTTCATTTAATGCAGTGACGGGCACGTTGTCAGGTAATCCATCCCACTGGTACATAATTTCTGTCTTGTTGCAGTTTATTTCTAAACCTAGCTGCTGGTAAACTGTATGTATTAGTCCAAGCATTCGTTATAGTGACTGTTGATCGTGGGCAACAAGAGCGCAATCATCTGCATATTGGAGTTTCAGCACACATTATTGTTGTATTCTTATATGGGCCTGTAAGCGTCGCAGGTTGAAAACACTGCCATCAAGTCTATAAGAAATTTTTATCCCATCTTGAGGTTCGAGCAGATTGTGGTATAGTTAGGTGACTGCTGCCATGTAAATGTTAAATATTACCGGAGCTAGGAGAAAGCCTTGTCGGACCACAACATTTACTGGAAATGGCTCTGATTCTGCACCAGTCATCACAACACGACACATCATCCCATCATGGAAGGCTTTGATGATGTTCAAGAATTTCTGAGGAAATCCATATTTCCTTAATATTCTCCAAAGTAAGTCCCTATTCAGTGTGTTAAATGCCTTGGAGAGGTAGATAAATGCAAAACAGAGATTATGTTGTTGCTCTCGGCTTTTCTCTTGAAGTTGCCTTGCAGCAAAAATCATATCAACTGTGCTCCTCTCCCTGCGGAAACCACATTGAGACTCAGGAACAACTCTGTCAATCATATGCTGATTAATTCTGAATAGTATGATTCTTGACAACCCCTTCCCTGCCACTACTAGCAAATATATTCCTCTGCTGTTCCCACAGTCTGCACGGTCACCCTTGTTCTTATATATAGCTATGATATTAGCATCTTTCCTATCCTGTGGTAGGTCTTCTTTTTGCCAGATGAGGGCTATTAGATCGTGTAGCCTATGTATCAATGTTACTCCACCATTTTTATATATTTCTGAGGGGACTCCATCCAAGCCTGGTGATTTGTGGTTCTTTAAACCCTGGATTGCTCTGTTAACTTCTTCTATTGTAGGCTCAGCATTCAATTCATTTATTGTTGGGTAATTTTGTAGTAGGTTCAGCGCTGTGGGGTGAGTGTGATTGCATGTATTTAAGAGTTGGCTATAGTGTTCTTTCCATCTTGCAACATTTTCATCTCTTCCAGTGTGTAGTGTGCTTCCATCAGCTGATCTAACAGGTGTTATTTTGTGTCAGAATGAGCCGTATACTTGTTTTAACGAATCATAGAAGTTGAGTTGTGGCTGTTTCCCATGTCGGGAAATCCTTGTATTTTCCTGGCTTTTTCAACCCACTACTTTGTTTGCACTTCTCTTAAGGCTCTCTGTGTCTTTTTCCGAATTAGTCTCCATTTTTGTAATAAAAACTGAGATCTCCTGTTATTTAAGTATGCAGAGTGGGCGTCATTTCTCCTTTTCAGTAGTGTTTTCATATCTTCAGAGCTCTCGTCAAACCAGTCTTGATTTTTTCGCGTGGCGACACCAAGAGTATCCTTTGTAGTACTTGATATGGCATTCCATTTCATTGAACGGTAGGAGCTTATTTAGCCTGCCACGTATTTTTGTAGCTAGTGTAGTTTTTGTCTGTGGATCTGTTATTGCTCTGCCTTTTAATTTCTTCTGAGGGGCTCTGCATTGGCAGGGAGGTCGAATTCGCAGCTGAAGGACAGATCTGACCAGCCTGTGATCGGTCCAACATTCGGCTCCGCGCATCGCTCGTGTGATTAAAACGTCTTTTTTGTCCCGTTGTTTAACAATCACATAATACATCATGTGCCAATGCTCAGATCTTGGATGCATCCATGTGCCATTATATATATTTTTCATCTGGAAAATGGTGTTAGTAATCGCAAGGGAGTGTTCTGAGCATAGCACAAGAAGGAGATGTCCATTTTCATTCATTTTACAAATGCTATGTATGATGCCCAAGTACTCTTTCCCACACAGGATGTTTCACACCAACGCGGGCATTAAAATCTCCGAGAAGGATTATCTTGTCATTTTTGTCCACCAGCTGAAGATGTGCATCAAGCAAGTCATAAAAGGAGTCCTTATCCTTTTCGGTACTATTTAGAGTAGGTGCGTAGCAGCTAAAATTTGTGGTATATCGTCACTCAGTTAAAGGAATTCTCCATTTCATCATACGTGCATTTATTGCTATCGGTGTATTAGTGATTGATTGAAATATACCCTTTTTGACAGCGAAGCCAACACCATGGTTGCGTCGCTCCTGAGTTGAGTAGCCTATTCAGTAAAATGTGTAGCCACCAGCATCCTCTACTAAGGAACCTTGGTTGGGCAGCCTTATTTCACTCAATGCTGCAAGTTCAAGGGCCACCAGAGCTGTTCTCGGTGGGGGCCGATTATCATTTCCATCATTTGCTGGTCCGAACGTTCCAACTTCCAATAGTGAGTTTTACATTTTTGTTTCTTATTCTTCTGCAACATTTATGGGGTGACCTGGCGAGCGTGGCCATCCGCCCGGTTAAGGGCGAAGCAGACAATTTGGGGGCAACCTTTTCTATGCCTCTTCCCTGTGTAGGGGTGAACAGTGTGGTCCTAAAGGAGGCTGCTCAGTGACGCAGAGAGACGCCGAACACATCCGCTGCCTCGTCCCGGATAGTGAGCGACCATTAGCTCCACGTCGCCAGACGTGTAGACTACCATCTAGGGACCGCCAGTCGCAGCCACAACCTGTCCCCGTCACCAGTCACCCATCGCCGCCGGACTACTCATGTAAGGCACAAGCACCTGCACTAGAAGTTTGAGTGATTAAGAAGGTGTGCAATCTTCAGACCTACTATCTTGTCCACCAGCCCATGGTCCCAATGGCAAGGAGAACCAAGAAAATTGGGATGAACTAGTAGTTGCAGAAGGTTGCCGATAGCCAAGGAAGTAAGTATCCTGGAGTCGTCTTTATGCCTACTTCCTGGGCATGCTTTTTCCTCAGGGTTATGCTCCCGAAGTCCTTTGCCCAAAAGAGGTTAACCTACAAGACAGCAGGCCCCTCACTTGGTTTGGTCCATCAGTCGAGATGGTGTACCAGGGTGTGGCGTTGGGAGCCACAAGTGAGAGATTTAGGGTGAATGAGGCGAACAATTGTCCAGAACCACCCCTTGGGATGCGACTGTTCTGAAACAAGAGTTGCTACGCCTTTATACACCATGCTACCCTTCAAATCATTGAAATCATTACCACCTCGAGTGTTGTCTACATGCGCATGCGGTGGGACATGTGACACAAATAAGTGCAAGTGCTACGCAAATGGTGTTATTTATGGGATATTTGGTCATGAGAAGAACACTGATTTAATATGTAAAAACTAACTTTGGTGAAAGGGAACTTTTCGTGTCATTAGTTGTAATCCATATAATAGTAAGTACTGTTTATTGATGATAAATATTTCTACGATGAATATACTCCTATAGGCTAAGCATATTTCATTTATGACTTGAAGAAACAGATCTAGTTACTTCTGAGGATGTGTGAATGATTAAAACTTATTCCATATCATTATGTTATGAAATTCCCAATTAAATAATTATTATTTTCATGTTGCTTCATTTAACCCAGGAACTGCCCTTAGACCCTGTATCCATTTTTATAACCAGTCCTCGACTACAAAGGACGAGCGGTATCGACCCCGCTGTCCCTGTACCGGGAGAGGTAGCTTGCGCGAATCAAAAATGCAGCAGCATCAAAACCACAATGGCCCTAAGGATGAGGTTGGTGGGGGAGGAAATCTTACTTTAAGCCAGCTCAGCTCCAACCAGTCCCATAGACGATGCATTAACAGTTTCAGCCAATTTTTCCAGACAACCAACTAATCCCACGGTAGTTGTATCCTTGCTCGCCTACCACAGTGAGTATCTCTACCCCTCTAACACAGTAAGGCAGGAATATTACCTACTTTGTTCTAGGTAGGTAAACAATGGCTGATTGACCTCCATCAAAAATTCCTCTATCAATGTCTAGTCAACGGATAATTTTTCTTTTGTTCCTGGTCTCCAACCATGCACAAAAAACATTGGAATATTGGTAAAATTCAGCGACGAGCAACGAGATTAATTCCAGAACTTAGATATAGTTCGTACGATGAAAAGAACGAGTCACTTCAATTTACTTCCACTGTTTGATCTGGTTCACTGTTAACTTTTTAAAATACTAAACGGGTTTACTAATATAAATTACGATTCACTAATTGAGTTAAATAACCAATTGGCAACTATAAACAACGGTTTCAGCCTCGTAAACAAAGGATTTTAAATTGCAAAGGCACAAAATTTCTTCTCGTATAAAATAATAAATTTGGAATTATTTGTCTATGAATATCGCCAAAAGTGCTAAAAAAATATATTTAAGAATTGATAAATATCCCTTTGAAGAAATAAAAGTAGTAAAATTAATTCTTAACCCATATTTTAAATCTCTGACTACCATCCTTTCTCCTTCTTTTTGAACTAACCTCGAGAGGGGCATTGCCACTTCGCAATTCTGTAATTTATTAGTGATAAATTTCAGAATTAATTCTGGCAAAGATCTTGGGATCCACTCTAGGCCAACAAGCAAAGGGAAAAAAGGAAGAAGAGAATAACAGTGGACAGTAAAGGGCATATAAATTACGTGTGTGATAGAAAAAGTTCCGTCAAACCAACTTAAAGTTCTTCTTTTCCAGCACGTGTCATTAAAAAGTCTTTTCCATTGAAGTGAAAATAGTAGAGATCTCTGCTCTTTTGCGCGTGGGCCACGTCAAGTCCGACATCGCCAAGCGGCTCAACATCAGCCGGATGACCGTCCATAGAGTCGCAGAGAGGCTAAAAAATGGGGATGACCTCAAAGACCGAGCTCATTCAGGCAGACCTTAAGTTGCCAAACATTTGGATGTGAGAAAGGCCTTCGAAAGTGCTGCGAAGTTAAAAATGACAGCGCTCGCGAAGAAGAACATCTCGGTCTCCAAGGTATACAGAGACATCAAGGAGGAGGGCTGGAAGAGCTTGAGGTGTAGGGAAAACCTCTGCTCACCGACCGTATGCGAGAACAACGTCGGGAGCGCTGTTGTCGCCTTATCAATGACTTGAAGAGTCAAGGCAATTAAATTCTCATTTTTACCGATGAAAAATCTTTAACGGTCGATCCGTGGTAATCTTTGGACAATGCGTCTGTAAGGTCGGTTACAGGCTCACCGCGGCTGATTACAAGTAAAGTCTCGCCCTAGGGGAGAAAGATCACGAAAGAAAGGGACTACGTGTTTCAGCAGAACGGTGCCACGGCCCACACGAACAAGAGCATACAAGAGTGGTTGGAAACGAACATGAACTTCTAGTCGAAGGTCATTTGGCCACCGCAGTTGTCCGACCTCATGTCCCTCGACTACAGCGTGTAGGCATTTGTCAAGGGCAAGGCTTGCAGGGTCGGCCACAGCAACATCGAAAAGCTGAAGTCCCCCACCGCGTGCGGGCTAGCATAATAATAATAGCTATTTATAATGCGGCCTTCAGGGCTGTTAGCCCTCCTAGAGTGCAGGTTGTGTAGCGAGTGTAGAGAAAGTTTACAGGAGAGAGAAGGCAATTCTGAAGAGATGAGTCTTGAGGAGACGTTTAAAAGTAGAAAGGGAGGGAGAGGATCGGACTTCGGCAGGAAGGGTATTCCAGAGTCTAGGAGCACATGCTGAGAAGGAAAGGTAACCCATCGAGCAGAGGACAGAACGAAGAGTGTTCAGGATGGGAGCGAGGTTAGACCAGAGTGAACGAGGAGTTTGACGACGGGAGAGGGCAGACGAGAGATAAGGTGGAGTCTCGAGGTTTAGGGCCTTGTAGATAATGAGAAGAATTTTATAGTGGGTACGGAAGCGAATAGGTAACCAGTGTAGCTCCTGTAATAGAGGCATCGAAGGAGAGAACCGGGGGCGGCGAAGGAGGAGCCGGGCAGCATAGTTTTGAACTAGTTGTAGGGGGCGAAGTGACGAAGAAGGGAGATTCACTACAATATAATTGCAGTAGTCTAAACGTGAGGTGAAGAAGGCATGAATAGCAGTCTCAAGGCTTCGTCGATCGAAATGGGATCGAACACGTGAGAAGTTGCGGAGAAAATCGAGGGAAGACTTACAGATACGATGGATGTGCGGTTTAAATGAGAGTTGCTCGTCGAAATAACACCAAGATTCCTGATGGTATCAGAGAAGGCGACATTGGTTTCCCTAAGGTTAAGCGAGGGAAAGAGAGCTTTAGATTTCTCCACCATCGAAGCGGTACCAACAAGAAGAACTTCAGTTTTATCGTGGTTAAGTTTGAGAAAGTTGGCAGACAGCCATTGGTTTATGGAGGTGTAGGCTGAAAGGAGCTTGGTAATTGATTGAGAAAAGAACACAGGGGATGAGGAAAGGTATATATGAGGTATATATGAGTGTCATTAGCGTAGAGGTGGAAGGACAGGCCCAAATCGCGAAGAAGGGAGCCAGGAGGAAGTAAGTAGATGCGAAAGAGGAGGGGACCAAGGACTGAGCCCTGAGGCACCCCAAAATGAATGGGTGCGGGCTCGGAGGAGAGGTTATCGAGTGCAACAGAGTGAGTGCGGGAGGAGAAGTATGAAGGGAACCAATCAAGTGCAGTGCCCGAGAGAACAAGAAAAGTGTGAAGACGATCAAGGAAGACAGTGTGGTCGATGGTGTCGAAAGCAGAGGAGAGGTCTAGGAGGACTAGAATGGAATTACAACCCCTATCGGCTGTTCTACGTAAACCATCTGAAACATTAACAAGAGTGGTTTCAGCAGAGTGCTTCGCTTTGAACCCCAACTGGTACATTTCATCGATATTGCAGTTAGAAATATGGTCATTAAGGCGAGAGAAAACCACTCTCTCGAGGATCTTAGAGAGGAATGGAAGCTGTGAGATAGAGCGATAGCTCGATGGTTCAGAGGGATTAAGGTGTGTTTTTTTGAAGGATAGGATGAATTGCGGGAGGTTGGAAGCAAGAGGGAGCCCCCCTAATGGGAAGTAAAGTATTAATGAGATAAAGAATCAGTAGGAGGAGAGCAAGGAGAATTTCGTGGAGGAGTTTGGGTGGAAAGACGTCATTAGGGGATCCAGATTTGTTAGTGCGTGAGATCAGAGCAGTTACTTGAAGCGCGTACTTGCCGCCGAGGGCAGCCACATTGATGACTATTACAATTTAAACTCATATTTATATGTTAAAATAATCAAAACTTCTCTAACTGCATTAAACCTATCATTTTATTCTTTGTTGAGAACGTCGTAACGAGTGTATAAGGACTTTTGCAATATCCGGTAAGTGATCCACAACAATGGGACCGATAGGAAAAAAGCCATATATTTTTAATCTTTTATTTATTTCCTAAAAAGTATATATCATTCGAAAGAGTAGAGTCACATGTTTATTATAAAATATTTATTCTTTAAAAATACTTTGTTTTAATGTGTTCAATTAGTTTCTAAAGTATTCAAGTGTTCTCGCATCAAAGTTCCCCATTACTTGATCAAGAGTGAGCGATTCTCTGGCCTGTATTTGATTGGTGAAGGCGGCCTTCAATTTTGTTTTGCTTTGTTTTGAAGGCTGATCCTATACAGGACTATACGAGTTTATGCGAGTATATAAGCTTGCTATATGTGACTATATTATGTTTGAACTACTCGTATATAAGTCTATGCGAGACTATAAGTTCGATCTATACGAGTTTATAGGAGTTTATAAGCTTGATCTATAGGGGTTTATTCGAGTTTATAAACTTTATTTATGCGATTCTATAACTTGAAACAAGGCCTCACCCATGGTTTTTTCCCATCACAAAATCCCTCCATGCATACCTATCATACAAAACATCATCCACTTCCTTCTCACTCACCACTTTCTTCCTCAAGCACTCTGTCTTCCAACCCATACCTTTACATACCCTTCTTCACACGATAAACCTCTTTTATCCAGTTTTTCATCACTCTATCTATCCCTCTCACACACAGACAAACCCTCTCAATATGTCAATTTTCACTGCTTGCATTCTAGATCTTTCTTTTACTTCCCATATACCAAGGTTGGGTGCGGCCATATTTCCATGCAGCCCATTGGCTCATTCTACACTAAAACACTTACCATTCACTAACACCATATTTACCCCCAAAACACTTTCATACCATTTCAAAGCCTTATGGTCACAATCTACTTCATCTCTACTATTCCCATTACATAGCTGATCATAAAATTCTACACTTGTTCAAGAGTAACACCATGCGCCCTAACAGCAGAACCCACCCTGTTCTCAACAACACATACTCTTTTCTTCTCACACCCTGACAAAGTCTTTGATCAACATTTAAAATCGCCCTCCCTCAAACTTTAACACCAGGCCCTTAGCCATACAAAACAAAACCCATTTCTCATCATTCTCACTCCCCTTTCGCTCCTTCTCATTCGCAATTCTCTCAGTATTCAATACGTAAAGATATTGAACAACCATGGCGACATCACATAACCTCGTCTTACTCTCCAACGTATGTAAAACCATTCATTTTGGCTATATTTCACACAAACGCATATCTTACTTACTCCTAATATAAATACTCTTCACATATTCATTCTATCAAACATCTTTATGCGTGCCTCTTGCATTGCTGCCACACTCACATACAACTCAATGCACTACCACTACCACTTCATTAAATTTGTTCCACATTTTCTCTCTTTCCATACCTACTCTTATTTCGTCTCTTCAACTCTCAAACATTCTCACATACTTGTCTACATATCTCTGATTCAACAAGTTTAAAACTTTTATTCTCCCTTCTTTTCCACCTTACACACGTATTCGTATACATGCCTCAATCAAATTTAACCTTACACAGCACAACTATGTGATCAAATAGTTCCATTCTCATACCTCTTTCAGCTTTCACATTAAATACATCCCACACCATATTTTTTCTCATTGGACAGATATCTCTCATACTCTAAACTTCTTTTTTTTTACTAAACCCCTTTATTTCTGTGCATATTTGCAATGAAAGAAAGTTTGAACAAAAGTTTCTTTCAGCACAGTACACAACTACCTTCTTTCTCCCCAGTTTAATCTCTCCAGGTGTACCTAAAGCTCCAGTTTTCCTCTTTCTCATTCTGTCACATATTCGTCCATTCATATCTCCAACAACCCTCAACCGATTCCCATTCCCACCTCCATCCAACACTCATCACACGTCATTATAGAATTTATCTTTCTCATCTTTACTTTTATCGTTAAAGTGTACATACGCTTTAATAGCTTTATACAGGTTAAATGTTGAGATCAGATTATCGTAAAAAAATTATAATGTCTCTTAATTACGAGCGCTGCCCAAATAAAGCTTCTTTTTTAAATTGGAGTCACATTTAGGTCTTTAAACTCGTTTCAAACTATTCATTAATTAACTGATTAGTCAAAAATGAGAAATGGTTTTGCTGGCTCAATTTCAAATTCTTTAAGGTGTATTGGATAGACTTTATTGGGACCTAGCGCTTTTGATATTTTCATTTTCTTTATATAAAGGCTTATTTTTTCGGTTATATTAATATTAGAAACAGTACTTACTACCTTCTTCAAATTTAATTACATTATAGATTGTGGGTAAAGATATGGTGTCTTCTATTGTAAAACGTTTGTAAAATGATCGTTTATTGGCTTCACTACAGAGTAGGGACGGTATTCGTTCGCAATTTTCAAATAATAATTTTAGACATATTTTTTTTACCTTCGTTGTCGGTCTTTTCTTCTTAACAACAATAACCATTTCTGCTTTAGTTATTTAGAATAATTGACTATGAAAAATGTTGAACTCCTCTCAATTTGTGGACAAACAGGGAGAGAGATACTAGACTTCCTCAACGTCAGCAAAAGAATGGTATAAAAGGTTAAAAAGGAGCTACCCCTCACAACAACACATCGCTTCGGTGTATAGCCACCGACCTATCTACTCTTGCTGTCCTTTTCTTAAATATTTTCCACAACGCTCCTCTCTGACTACCTGACTGCCGTATCACACAGCGGTCCCTCTCTGTTCTTTCTATACACAAAAGTCAAGTCAAGTACAAGATTCGGGATTCGGCCACGATGCGACAGCAGAGGGGAAAACACATGTCGACGATCTGACGTCATTACAACGCCGTAATTCGTCGATGGAATCCGGAAAATCATCAACAATGATCATAAAAAAGTTAAAGCGTGCCATTGCAAGGAAGAAATGTGTGAATAAAAAGCTTATCAGGATGGTGGTGAATAAGTACATTCGCTATTTTTCATACAGGATGACGAAGCGACAATTTCAGTCTAAAGCGATGCAGGAAAAGTGATTACAGCATATTTAAGCATACCAAGAACCTGATCAAAAATTTCAAACATCTTTTGGAGCTAGACATGTTGTAGTTCTTCTACGACAAAAAGAATTTTTGCAAAGACTAAAGGATCAACTCCAAGGAAAACAGGTGGCTCGCTCTTGCACCCATGGACATACCCAGACTCAAACAGATGAAATTTCTATCAAAAACCATGATCTTCAGTGACGGCAAGAGTGAAGGTGACCCCATGCCACCCTACTTATTCCCTGAGGGGTTCAGACTAAACACCGACGGTAACATCCATGTTCTGTGCAAGGTGGTGAAGCCCTAGATGGACCGAATAGCTGCAGGGATGCCTTACGCGTGAAAGCAAGATTATGAGCTCTGCCACACCCGCCTGAAGACCCAGATCTGACTGTAGGAGAACTTCATCGATCACACAGCATCTGACATTTTGCCTCCCAACTCGCCTGTGTGAGGCTTGGTGGAACGAGAGACCAATAAATCCAGCTGCAATATGAAGAACATGCTAAGGGCCAGGATTAACAGGGCATTCGGGTGCCTAAAATGGAAGATAAGGCCGAAGTCCTGTGGTTGGTTCCAAGGTCGCTTCGGGGCTGTCGTCCAGGCGACAGGTGAGATTATTGAATGAAATCGACAGAACATCTCATGAAAAAAAACTGAACCAAATTTCACGAATATATCTAAAAAAATAAAAACACTGTTTTATTTATCCCTGAGACAGTCATCATAACAACAAATACTGTCCACACCATGTACAGCAGCACCCCTTTAGAATCTTCCAGAGGGCCAATGCAATCCCTGTTGGGTTTACGATTATAATCGACATATCTTTTATAGATTTTTTATATCTCTTAGGTTCGCCTTTCGATGCCGATGCAAATTCATCCGCATGATTCCTATTAACTCTCCTTATAGTACACTCCCCCCAATGAGCTATCAAATGCACCATGGTAACCACGATGCATCTGATATCTGGAGTCTTACAGGTCGTTCCAGCCCCCAACGCCAGTAGATACGTTCTATCCAGATTCTAGTGTGTGTATGAGGATCTGAGGCTAGATATCTTCCATATTATTTCTATCCTCCCTAATTTCTTTAGAAATATCTTAAAATATTCTACACAAAACTCCCTCCCTGAGTCTTTACTTTAAATTTTGATATAAAGAATTAAACCTCATTTTACAAGACGACGATAAATACGAAGGGAGGTCAATAAGTTTTGCGAATCGGTAGGGCAAAACAGAGGAAGGGGGATGACTTTTTGTGGGGGCGCTAGGACAAGTTATGAAAAGTCAGGACCTGCAGCCGCACGCTCCTGCCTTGTCTATTTAAGAAGCAGTAGCTGATCGCAGATCGTCAGTCACATATTTTGCAACAATGGAGAAGGTTGAGCACCGCGCAGGGATCAAATTTTTTACCAAGGAAGGCTAGAATGCAAAAGAGATCCATGAACGCATGGTTGCAGTGTAAACCGACACCGCCCCTTCCTATGTAACCATTGCTCGCTGGAATAGTGAGTTCCGCCATGGTCGTGAGACCCTTGAAGATGACTCCCGCCTAGGACGCCCGTCAGACGTGACTAACGAGGACAATGTGGCCCGTCGAAAAACGACGGGTGAAGGTCGAAGAAATAGAGCGAGAACTTGAAATATTACATGGAAGTGTTATAAACATCATCCACGACAATTTGGCCATGACCAAGGTCTGTGCCCATTGGGTCCCTAGAAACCTCACGCCCCATGATCGACTTCAACGTCGTCAAAGTCCACAAGACCAGAGTTGCACAACCTGCCCTGCGCGAGTGCGGATTCGAGGAGATCAAACCATCCCCCCTACAGTCCAGATCTGGCCCCTAGCGACTACTTTTTATTCCGCCAGCTCAAGGCTGCACTGCTTGGACGCCGGTTTGGGGACGATGAAGATGTCCAGCTCGCCATCCAGGAGTGGATTGAACAGCAGTCAGGAGATTTCTGGTTGTCGGGAATTTGAAGCCTCAGGGACAAGTGGCGCAAGTGCATTGAAGTCGAGGGTAGTTATATTGAAAAATAATAAAACACTTTTCCTCATATCTCGTTTCCTTATATCCGAATTGCAAAACTTATTGACCGCCCCTCGTATCAAGGGAATTCGTCGACCGCTCGAAAATGCAGTCTCTTCGTCTGTGTTTTTCTGAGTGGGTTGAGGTATGTGTGCGTGAGAGTGTTAGTAATCTCTTCAGGGATTTAACATTAGAGAAACCTGTATGAGTTATGGCAGCTGGCTTTATTTGAACTATATTTTTTTATTCTAATGTAAGTTGATGGATTGCGTCTGTTTGATACGAGTATCATATTAGAATGAATACGTAGACTTTTTAGAGGCACGCTAAGGTAGCGGAGAGGGCGCGAGAGTGAAGAATGTGAAGCCATCTAAGTGAGTGGAAAAACAGGAAACAAGGGTTTGGAAGGCCGCTCAAAAACGAAGTGGTATATATAAACAAAACTTGGTAAATAATAATCATGCCTCAGAAGCGATGAAGCCGTCACACGTTGAAATCAACGAGACGAATCACAACAAATATTTTTTTTTTTTAAACAGGCAAACCACTGATTTTCGCAAAGAAAAAAACGAACTTAAACAACACAAACACCACAAATGAACTAACAAAAATCAAGAAATCGATTAAAATTTGGAGAAAAATTTTTGGTACGAGAGAGTTAGGCCAGTTTAGAGGCATAACAATCGGCACTCCTGCACCACTCAGGGAAAGTCAGTGTTAGTAATACTCATTATTTTATTGCCGCGATTTTACGAGTATATTCACATTTTAAGGTCATTGGAGACCCCATTATAAGTGACCTCTGACTCCCACTGTGGTCTGCATTTCGGTACAGACGATTAAAGATGAGATATATGTTTAAGCTGCGGTCGCTGGATACCTCACGTCATGAGGTGGAAAGGAGAAATGAAGCAGATTAGGTCTCTCCAGCTCACTGCATTCACGTCTCAACCTACAGGTTGCATAATCCTCGAGCTTTAGACTCTCCGTCTCACACCGAAATGCAAAACATATATGAAAATTTGGAGGATGAGTTGTATGCAAGTAATTGTCTCCCTAATATAGAAAAATGCTGTGGAGTGTAGATAGTTTCTGTTATCTCAAGCACCAGTCCATAGAGATACGCAATATTTATTTCCACCTTAAACTATCATAATTATTTAAGTTACCATAACATCTTCCATTTCTAAATATTATTTCTATTTACGTAGAAACAACAAATTGTTAATGTCGTATTTTAATGACATTGGCTGGCCCAGACTTTTTTGTTTTATTTGAGTAAAAAACGAAGCCTACCTCATTTATACCATCACCGTCAAAATCAGAAAGGGCGATGGAGGTGACATTATCTCCCGTCACCGTCCAAAACGGCTCGTTCCCTTCAGCATCAAAACCTTGAATAGAGCAATTGCCGCCAACCAAAGCCAAAGGATGGCCAAACTCTCCCAAACGGCCTATTGCAAGAGCGTTGCCTCCATCAGGAATCTGGCAAAGTAAATATAATTAACACCATATAACACGAAGACTCAAAAAAGTTACACAATAATATTATAAAAACGACTCAATTAATAACCTAAAATTAGAGGACGAATTTACATTACTTCTACATTGTCTCTTTGTATGGCTGAGAATTCTTAAATTAGGAGAATGGATTTGATCCTGATACAAAAGAGTGAGAAAACCGAAAATTGTTTTTATTATTTAACTCAGTAACGGTATATCGTTGCTCCATTCACTATTTTCTATTTTAATCATTATCCTGGCATTTTTGTAAAGGAAAAATAAAAGAATGGCGAATAAAGTAATGGGATATAGACAAAACAGGAGATATGTATATAAGAGGCTTAAATATTAGGGCTATCGAAAGGTAATGTCGAATTTTCAAGCTACAAAGAGCTTATTCAGTTTAAAGATCGAGGTTTATATTCACCTAAAAGCCTAAACGTTGTCCTCAGATAACCCACGGAGGACCAGGACTTTAATGAGTTTCATATTTGACATTGAATGGCTTATGAGTTTCTTAAAGGGAACAAAGCAATGAAAAGCATATGCACTGTCCATCCTGATGGAGTGAGTGCTCGGAAATGCCCGACGTGGTTCAAAAGGTTTTAAGAATGGGGAGTTTGATCCCTGTGATAGGTATCAATGCGGAAGATTAGTCGTTCTTCATAATGACGTATTAAAAGCAGCGATTAAAGAGAATCGGAGACGTAGTCTCGAAGCTTAATAAACCCCGGTTCACTGTGCAAGATGATCATAGGTAAAATGATTGAATTTCTTATTCTAAATCTTATTATCAATTTTCGGTAATATTCAATTAGCTCTTTGTACTTGCCTTATAACAATTTTAGCAGATACATTCATCCTTTTCGTGCATACCTTCCCAGATTATGACATCCAGCACCTTGTTCTCAAAACGCAGACAATTAAAGTGCGCTCTGTGAATGCCTCTGGCCTTGAAGAGCGCATTATAAGAAATTTATTATTATTATTAATTTAATTCAAATCTATTCAATTCATTTCTAATGAGGTGGCTTATTGCAGTCGAGTGTTTGTGTTATTTTATTTTTTAGGACTTATTTTTAAGTAATTCATACATATGTTGCTGTTGCCTACCGTAAGAAACTGATTAGCCTGTAGTTATTTACTTCTTCTTTGTCATCTTTTTTAAAACAACTTCAGATTCGTTGAGTCATGCCATCGGAATTCTACTTCCTAGTAAATACGTCAAGAGGACATTTACCTCAGACATTTATAAGGTTATTTGCTATCTCAGCTTCCACAGCCGCCTTCCCATTTGTTATGCTTTTAGCTTCTAAGTGCATGAAAATTTTCATCTATTTTTACTGGTGTGATTTCTTATTCGTTTATTGAGAAGTAGACATCTAGTGTATAATGGCCATTGCAATCATATAATTTTGTTTTTGCTTATTCAAGGTTAGTGTTTTCATTTGTTGTCTACTAACTTTAGAGTATGTTTCATCTCTTTTAGTGATTTGTTGCTTAGTCTGCAGTTAATAGAACTATTTACTTTATTTTTAGTAAAAAAATGTAACTGTTGCACTATTTTATCAATTTAAAGAAAACTTACTTCAAAGATCGTTGCATAAATTCGAAAGCTCAATTTAAATAAAGAATGATATTGGAACGTAAATTTATTACCTCTAGCAAGACAAAGGAGTATAATAAATGTAGAGAAACAAAGGGAAAATTAATCAAGGCTTAGTTCGCTAACGTCCTCAACAAAACCTGTTTTAAAGAAAAATCTCCTGAAATATTATGAGACGATTCTTTAATCTCTCAAATGGCATAAATAACCGTGAAATCTTTCTTGAAATTAATGTTGAGAAATTATTTTAAGATAGATTGGACAACTGCCGATGCATCATGCATACAAACCTCCTTGTAAAATACATCCGAATTGTTCTGGACATCATAGGCAAGTATATTCGTTTGAGTTCCTACGATCAGCGTATCCGAGTGTTTAGAGGTAATCAAACGACCCGCTTTCAGTGATGAAACTGTTTGATTGATGTTCAGAAAAGATATATCATTTTCTTTATCACTCACTGACATTCGACCACCAGAAACTCCATATCGCTGATGAGGGTTGTGTATGAAAACCTGCCAGAAACAAATTTCAAAAGGAAAGATTATAAATCTATTTATATATACTAAAATATGTTATTCAGGAAATTCCTATAACATATAAATATATTTATTAGCATAACCAATAATTATGTGCTGGCACGTTTAGGTGACATGGGGAAGAAATAAATATAAGATGATTTTATTTATAATTTCACCTGTTCATTTTTTACTTGCGCGCCACAGCGACCACATCTGAAAACCATGCCATATTTGGTTTATAATAAACATGGTTGGCGGAAGTGAATATTGTTATACTTTCAATGCCTTGAGTGTGAGAAAATGACTTTTGTGATATTTCTGAAATCTTTTATGTAGCGATGTGACATTTCTTGTTCTAAATTGTATAATTTATAAAGAGAATTGATTAAAAATACTTTAATTTAGGGCCGATTTGTTTCTTTATTTTGTTTAAATAAACAATTATACTGTACAAAAATGATCAAGGGACCCCGGTACAAGTAGCGCTTTTGGCATATTTCAGGCCAGAAAATTTAAAGCTCCATGCGGCAATGCTTCCTAAAATTCTAAGTCAATATAATCGAGATTTCTGGCTTTATAAAGTAAAGAAGCAGGGGTAAAGGTACAGAAACCTATGAAAATAAGGATAGGGTGAATTTTGAACAGGCCTATAACTCTGAACTTCTCTCTCTGCACATAATGTTAAAGAAAAATTAGCCACTCCTAATTCGTTCGAAAATACCTGTTCTTTTCTCGACTCTTTCTCTAAAAGTCTCTATAACTAGTCCTTCTCTCTTCCTCATTGGTGGTAATAATATTTCCCTTTCTTCTGGAGTTGTACCATTTGATTTTACACATGAATCTGTTTGCTCTATTATTACGAAGGCTAACTTGAAACCAAACGACCCGACGAGTTGCCATCTAATCTCTCAACTCCTATTCCCCCAAATCTTCAAAAAGGTAATGATTCCCGGAATCTTGATGATTTTTCCCCTTCCAACGAAGAAGGGATTTTCTCGCCTACTTTTAAGGCACGAGGCAACAGTGAAGTCGGTGTCTTACAGGTAGCCGAGCGGCTTCGTCGTACGACCGATACTGGACAGCCTTCTGATACTTCTCGACCTCTCGCTAGCATATACCACTGTGCCTCAACCTATTCATGTTAGAAATAGCGTTCTTCAAAGTTCAGTTTTTAGCCTACATTTGTTTTTCGTTTTCCATATATGTACAATATATATATATATATATATATATATATATATATATATATATATATATATATATATATATATATATATATATATATATATATATATATATATATATATATATATATATATATATATATATATAAAGAAGTTGGTTTTTTGCCTATGTATTTCGCTATAGATACCAAACCAAGCAGTTGAATTTATGAATTTTAAAATAATTTCATAGTAACCAGTTTTTTTTATAATAAATGTATGGGGGAAAATTAATTTTATTTCTGTATAGATTCATTAAAGAAGAAGTTCCTTTTAATTATTCATTAAATGTTATCAAATGGTTGAAATTAGAAATTTGGTAACAAGGTCAAACTTTTGGAAATGCGTTTATGGTAGTTGTGGTTTTCTGGAATAAGGATGAAAAGAGGAGAAAGCTGAGAAATGAAAATACAGTGTAGAACCCCCTACCCACTTCTTCCGAGGTCTCTCTTGTGCTTGCTACGCAGGGAACCGACCATTTCAAGATGAGGGGAGTTAACACTCTTGCATGTGATAGAGATGACTTTTATCAGGCCCTTCTCGCCCCATCCTCCAGTTTTATTTTCCTCCTCTCTGATTTAACTTTGCACCCCTCTCTGATATCCCATTAATGGTTTCCTCAAATCCCATTAAACCATCTCATAATATCCATTGGGCAGTTCAGCAATAGCCTTTCAGCACCTAAATAGCGATGTACTTTCGTTCGGACCAGGACACCCAAAGCGCCGTCACGTAACACATAAAGGGCCGTCATGTAACCCCCAAAGCGTCGTCACGTAACACCCAAAGCGGCGCAACGTAACACCCAAAGTGCTGTCACGTAACACACAAAGCGATTTCACCTAACACACAAAGCGCCGGCACGTAACATCCAAAGCGCTGTCACGTAACACCCAAAGAGCCGTCAACTAACACCAAAACGCCGTTATGTAACATCCAAAGAGCCGTAACGTAGCAACCGAAGCGATGTCACATAACACCCAAAAGGCCGTAGCCTAACACCCAAAGCACCGTTATGTAACACCCAACGAACTTTCACGAAACACCCAAAGTGCCGTCACGAAACACTCAAATAGCTCTCACGTAATACCCAAAGAGCCTTCACGTAGTGCGCATTGAGCTCGTCAGAAACGGGCATCGAGCTCATCTGTAACGCCCAGTGAGCTCGTCCGTACCGCACATTGAGCTCGTCCGCACCACGCATAGTGTTCGTTCGTAACGCGCAATGAGCATGTCTGTAACGCGCACCGAGAGCGTCCGTAACGCGCATTGCGCTCGTTCGTAACGGGCAATGACCTCGTCCGTGACGCGCACCGAGCTCGTACGTAATGCGCATTGAGCACGTTCGTAAGTTACAATGAGCTAGTCCCTAATACGCATCAAACTCGTCCGTACAGCGCATACAGCTCGTCCATAAAACTCATTGAGCTCGTCCGTAATGCGCGTTGATCTTTTCCGTAAAGCGCATTAAGCTAATCCATATCCACGCATTGAGCTCATCCGTAAAGCGCATTGAGCTCGTCTGTAAATCGCAATAAGCTCGGCCGTAAAGCGCAATGAGCTCGCCGTAAAGCGCATCGAGCTCGTCCGTACCACACATTGAGCTCTACCGTACCGCGCATTGAGCTCCTCCGTACAGCGCATCGAACTCGTCCGTACCGCACATTGAGCTCGTTCATAACGCGCAATGAGCTTGTCCGTAATGCAAATTGAGCTCGTCCGTAACGCGCATTAAGCTCGTCCGTGAAGCTCATTGATCTCGTCCGTGAAGCTCATTAAGTTCCTCCGTAAAGCGCATCGAGCTCGTCCTTAACGCTCATTGAGCTCGTCCGTAGTGCACATCGAGTTCGTCCGTAATGCACATTAAGCTCCTCCGTAAAGCGCATCGAGCTCGTCCTTAACACTCATCGAGCTCGTCCGTAGTGCACATCGAGTTCGTCCGTAATGCACATTAAGTTCCTCCGTAAAGCGCATCGAGCTCGTCCTTAACGCTCTTTGAGCTCGTCCGTAGTGCACATCGAGTTCGTCCGTAATGCACATTAAGTTCCTCCGTAAAGCGCATCGAGCTAATCCTTAACACTCATCGAGCTCGTCCGTAGTGCACATCGAGTTCGTCCGTAATGCACATTAAGTTCCTCCGTAAAGCGCATCGAGCTAATCCTTAACACTCATCGAGCTCGTCCGTAGTGCACATCGAGTTCGTCCGTAATGCACATTAAGTTCCTCCGTAAAGCGCATCGAGCTCGTCCTTAACGCTCTTTGAGCTCGTCCGTAGTGCACATCGAGTTCGTCCGTAATGCACATTAAGTTCCTCCGTAAAGCGCATCGAGCTAATCCTTAACACTCATCGAGCTCGTCCGTAGTGCACATCGAGTTCGTCCGTAATGCACATTAAGTTCCTCCGTAAAGCGCATCGAGCTCGTCCTTAACGCTCATCGAGCTCGTCCGTAGTGCACATCGAGTTCGTCCGTAATGCACATTAAGTTCCTCCGTAAAGCGCATCGAGCTCGTCCTTAACGCTCATCGAGCTCGTCCGTAGTGCGCATCGAGTTTGTCCTTAATGCACATTGAGCTCATCCGTAATGCACATTGAGCTCGCCCTTAACGCTCATCGAGTACGTCCGAAACGTGCATTAGCTCGTCCGTAATGCAGATTAAGCTCGTCCGTACCGCGCATTAAGCTCGTCCGTCAAGCGCATTAAGCTCGTCCGTCAAGCGCATTGAGCTCGTCCATAAAGCGCATTAGGCTCCTCTGTAAAGCGCATCGAGCTCGTCTGTACCGCGCATTGAGCTCATCATAACGGGCAATTATCTTGTCCGTAATGCACATTGAGCTCGTCCGTAACGCGCATTAGGTTCGTCCGTGAAGCTCATTGAGCTCGTCCGTAAAGCTCATTGAGCTCCTCCGTAAAGCGCATCGAGCTCCTCCTTAACGCTTATCGAGATCGTCCATAGTGCGCATCGAGCTCGTCCGTAATGCACATTGAGCTCGTCCTTAACGATCATCGAGTTCGTCCGTAACCTGCATGAGCTCATCTGTAGTGCGCATTAAGTTCGTCCGTGAAGCCCATTGAGCTCGCCCATAAAGCGCATTAAGCTCATCTGTAAAGCGCATCGAGCTAGTCTGTACTGCGCATTAAGCTCGCTCATAGCGCCCAATGAGCTCGTCCGTAACGCGCATCAAGCTCGGTAATAACGTCCTTGAACTCCCCTCAACAACTACGGGCGAAGCTGTGGCCTGCGTCATCGGGGCAGAAACATCCATCGAACCGTCACCTAATACTCTCTGATCCCTCTTGACTCTTACGTGGCACGGCTTTGGAATGTTTTATTGAGGCTCTGTTACCCATAGACCGGTTACCTCACGGTTTTTTTTTTAGCTTTTCCGACAGTGAGGAGGTATTCTCTCGATCGTGCACCGCCCTCTTTTGCCCTCTGCTGGATCTAAGCAGTCGCGAACAAGATAGTGGAAGGTTCAAAAGACAAACCGAGAGACAGCGCCAGTTTCTTTGGGGCTCAATGGGTCTAGGACGACGTGCATCCCTTCCGAGTTTCAGCTGTATAAGGGGTATCGCCCCTCCTATATCAGCCACCCCCTTTTGGGCGACCAGGAAGTAAAACCGCTCATGTAAGCTTCATATGGACCGTGAAACAAAATGTGCCTTTCCGTCACCCTGTAATAACGAATGAGGCCTCCCATAATACCCATTGATTCATTCATTAATCCCTAACAGCCACTGAGCCCCTCCCCCTCAACTCCAGAAGCCTTCGCGTGCCACTGTTCAAACAAGCCCGTAATACCCGGTGTAGCTTCCTTTAACTCCCGTTGAACCTTACCGTATTACCTTTTGAGACCCCATCCCCATCCCTCCTACTTAACACTCATTGAACACTACTAGAGTGCTCTCGTATTCCCACACCACTCATGGAACGCTCCCAAAATCCATG
The DNA here is from genome assembly GCA_963969495.1 of Ceratothoa steindachneri. Taxonomy (NCBI): domain Eukaryota; kingdom Metazoa; phylum Arthropoda; class Malacostraca; order Isopoda; family Cymothoidae; genus Ceratothoa; species Ceratothoa steindachneri. The sequence goes on from OZ018325.1 coordinate 103,584,384, forward strand.
AACACTCATTGATGGTACTTTCCATTGAGTGCTCCTTCAATACCCATTGAACCCTTCCAGAATACCCCTTGAGCATCCCCTGAACATATGTACATTGAGCCCTTTCTGGATCGAGGCAGTGTTTGGCGGAAAACGCGCCCCATGTAATGGGGTACTGGCCTTGACACCTATTGATACCTGCCATGACCCCATTGATCCCTATCTGAACAATATCACTGATTGCAGAACGTACGGCCGTCAGTGCTCCAATAGAGTAGGGAGAAAATGACAGCGAAGATGAAGGTGAGTGTTTGCCCAAAAGGAAAGAAAGAAATATTGGAATATTTTCCTCATCGAGTGTGAAACATTAAAAGGAATAGAATAAAAATATAGCAAGAGAGATACAACAAAGGTGGCTGATGTTCTACTACTTAACTCATTTAAGCAAAATGAAATAATGAAGGGCTATACATTAATAGAAGAATTATGGAGCTTAGTTTAAGATCGAATAATCGCACGAACACTGAAAGCTGCAACACAAGACTGCCTAAATGTCGGAATAGTATTCGTAACAACGTAGAGCTTGACTTATCGTTCAAGCTGAACGGCAGCCTAATCAAATAGAGCAGCAAATTTCTGTGCAGCATCTAACCAGACTTCAAGTAGGCAAATTAAGATAATTAACGTACCACAAGCAAGAATACGAAGACCAACATCATCTAAGAAAGGTTCAAATAGTAAGACAAGATCAAAAACGATTTTGAGCATTCAATGCTTGACAGTTTAAATTAAGAGCAGCGAACAATTATAACCAAAATATAAACATGCTTCTAGTAAAGTGGTTTCCATTGGTTCAATGTTGGTTTGTTTAGTTATTCGCAAAATGAAACTAAACAGTTGAACTTAGAAATTCTAGAAAATTCACAATACTCTTAACGGTTTTTTCTAAGAAATCTAAAGGGTGTATTTATTATATTTTAAGGCGGGTTTTTAATAACAAAATTGATATTAATGATGTTAAATTATTTTCGAAATACTGGTTTGCAACCCCATAGGGTTTATTTGCTGCTACGAGACCAATCAGAAATAAAACAGTGCCAGAGAAAACAAACATTGTGCTAGGCAGGGCCTAGCTCATTCGGTTGCTTGCTACGCTCGCTCATCAGCTAGGCTTTAAGGGCCACGTTCACGAAAGCTCATCCTGAAGAAGGAAGAGTCGAAGAAGACTGAGAAGGTGAAGAGAATAAGTAACGAAGTAAATTGGTTTACGGTAAATGACGTAAACCCAAACCTACCAATAATTCGCCCCGCCCTGTAAACCAACTCACTTTGTTACTTCGACTCTTCATTCTGTATAGCGAAGTTTTGTGCACTTGAATTAATTAGTGTTCATTTAATCATTTTCTTTTTGTTTAGTGTTTTCTATGGTTTTAATTTATAACCATAACTTTAGTTTTAAACTTTTATTTTATATCCTCTGTGTACAAATTCCTTTTTTGTTTAAAAATACCCGAAAATGGGCGTGTATAGCACGAAAAGTCGGAATCTATGGAGCAACCTTGCACCATATTTTATATATATATATGGGAAATATCACAAAAGTTAGCACGTGATAACTATAAATATGAATATGTAACACGGAAGGAGACTGAATAAAAAGCAGATTGGAGTTAGTACTTTCGTCTATTCGACATTTTCAAACTCAATTGAAAATGTCGAATAGACATATATATATATATATATATATATATATATATATATATATATATATATATATATATATATATATATATGAGAAACTCACAAAGTAACTCGTGAGTAGAGCAATAAAGGCCATAAATCCCACAGGAAAATGAAAGAAGGATTCCAAGTACTTTCGAACTTGTTCAGTTCATTCTCAAGGAATTAGGAAAGGTTTTACAAAGCTGGTATATATACGAGAGACAACAGAGTAATGCCCCCCCCCCCATCTACAAGAAAAGGACAAAGAATAGGAAAATATTATTAGAGACGGGTTTAGATACCGGATATGAAGGATAAAACCAAATAGAAAAGGTATACTTCCGGAAATTCCAACTATGAGCAAAGAATGTAGGTTCGAAAGTACTTGGAATCCACCTTTCATCTTCCTGTGTGATTTTTTGCATATATATATATATATATATATATATATATATATATATATATATATATATATATATATATATATATATATATGTATATATATATATATATATATATATATATATATATATATATATATATATATATATATATATATATATATATATATATATATATATATGTCGGTGTATGATGGGAGCAATTTCTCTTATATACGTTTTATTAAAGACAAGGTGTATTTTCACTTTACCAATTTTAATTTGTAACGATTTAACTGGCGAATGTAGTTTTTTGTATCTGGCTTTGGTGCTGTGGGATAACCATTTTATTTGGACGTATTTAAAAAACTAATTTATATTTTGACCGCGAGCGTTCTCCTTTGTTCAGGCACTTTTAGACGGGTCTTCGTTTTTGTTGAAGCGGAATTGATATAATGTTTTCCATTCATGCAGTTTCCTTTAGCGGCCAAGTATTTGGTTGGTGGTCGTAAGCAGCAAAGAATGAAGTTCGTTTTCGCTCTTTGATGCCTTTTATAGGTTGGAGTCAGAGTACGGTGCACTCTTAGCAGAAAATGCGCTGTACTCGCGCCGAGCTGGTGCGCTGTGTGGTAAGGTTTGGCCCATCTTTTTGATGAGAAGAGCCTCCAGAATCTTCAGTCGCAAAAGATCCGAGTTCTGAGGATGAAATTTTTGCAACCAGAATTGTTCTTGTAATTTGTTCTCATATATATATATATATATATATATATATATATATATATATATATATATATATATATATATATATATATATATATCATTCCAAAAAGATAAAATGTCCTGTATTTCTATGAAAACATCTTCCAAGAATTTTGTCAAGGAATATTTAAGATCTCCAAAATTGGTGTACGATAACCAACAGGTATGAACTACGTATGAGTAAAGTGAATTCCCATTTCGAAAAATAAAACGAAAGTTATCATCAGCAGATAAGCAATTGACTAGAAAAATTGAAGTGTCACAAATGGTGCAAGACAGTGGAAACAAATTTCTAATAAAATATAACGATTAATTATTTGATATGTCCTGCCACAGGAACAAACCAACCATTCATCTTGAACAATTGCTTAGAGTTCGTGAACGGTTTCCATATTCCTCGCTTTTGACACCTCTCCGAATATCTTCCAAACATTTGTAATGGGCTTCGAGTTCGGATTAGGTACAAAACAGCTCATAACAATAATGTACTTCTCCTCCATAAGGGTCTTCACTGACTTGGATATCTGGCTATCAGGTTGGTGGCTTACAGATGAGGTATGCATGCGGGTTTAAACTGTTCATACCTCTGAATAAGAGAAAGAGGCTCTGTAACCTTGTCACGATGCAGCGAAACTCCACTTAATCGGAACCAGCTGACGAGGGAATACCATATATGCAAATGGGCTTGATTGCTACTGCCTGAACGATTTAGGCTGAAGACTCCTAGAGCGCCATCACTTTAGAGGGATCAGCGGAGAAGGCCTGCTTTGACATGCGAGCCTTGTCCTTACCCTGATCGGCTCCTTCTCCTTGCTGGGGGCTTTAGTGGTCCTCGTTCATTGGTCCTTTGAAGGGAAGCAAATATCTGTTACGTCCCGTCTAGCTTATGGCAGGGGCGAGGGAGCCTAAGCACTTCGGTGCTCCCCTCGTTTCGATGGACAATCGTGGAAGAGTCCAAGGGGAAGCTACTACTAGTTTCACGATGGTTTCCTCTGCAATATTGAGCAAGTCGATGGAGGAGCGTGGCTGTCTATTCTGGGTGCCCCATCGGGGATCTGTTAGTATTCACAACTCTGTACGGGAACATTTGTCTTTCTTTCTGTAATGTATGGCCCTTGAGGTAGATTAGGCAAAACAGCCTCTGAACTTAAGAGGGAACAGGCGGGGGCAGTTCTTAAATTGAAGGAGGCAATGTGGAAGCCTATTTGCCAAGATATATAGATAAGGAGGAAACACCTTCACCGGGAGTAGAATTTGTGAAGTACCCCAGTAATGGTACAAGGGGGCCGCCTCCAGAATACAAATCCGTTTAGGAGCGGCTCTACAGGAAGAACTTCTATAGAGGAAACCTATATACTATTTGTAGTCAATGAAATGGGTACCCAACCATCAGTCACCCCAGTTCCCTCTCACCAAGGCACAAGGGAAGAACGAGGACGCATTTACAGGTATCGCTTTCTCTCTACTATGGTATTTTTTATTTTAGCCTTAAGAATCATAATAAAAAAATAACGTGCAGAGAAAGAAGATAAAATGACTTCCCAAGGATTTGTGTGGAATAGGAATATTCAACATAGGATTAGAAACATGATCAGTATCATCATTCATCCATACAGGTCCTCAAATCTAAGCCCAGCTGGACTTTGTCAATCCGATCAAATTTGTCGTCTGAACTTTTGTCCCATATAGAATAGGGTCAGAGTATTCCGTATCTACGCGCACTGGGGGCAATGAAGCGAGTATACATTGCTTTATCTAACTGTTCTAACCACAAGACATAGAGGGGGAGTTTATACAAATTATGCTATGGGTGGGCGTTGGCAGGAAAAAGGTTGGGAAACCCTCTTAGACATGAATGGGAGATAAACATTATTCTTTCCCCGTCATTTGCATCTTAATACTCGATTTCACTTATGAAACCTTTTATTTTTAGTATCATGTATGTTGACTATCATACTTGCCTTCCTCCATTTTATTAACTATTGTTGGATCATCTACATAGGTACTGTGATATACTTGAAACATGGAAGGATATTCAGTCCAACTAACCTTATCTGATGTGGTGGAAGCTGCCAGACAGGCATGAGCACCATCGAATCTTCCAATGCTCACTTTTCCTGGAAGAATCTTTTGATTTAGATGCAGCGTGAATATTGGAACCAGCATTGTTAAAGAGAAAGGTTCTTCTCGGTGTGCAAATGTAACTCTGACTTCTACATATGTTTTAACTTAAGACAAAATTCCTGAAATGTCATCCACAGAATCGAGCTAAAAGAGATGCGGGAATTTTTTCACTTTCGTTTCCGATACCTGCCTCTATCGCGATTCAATCCATCGATATCTCGCGGGAGAAGCGCGGCCGATTTCAATAATTTACGCGTTAAGCAGTGAGGCGATACACGCCACATTTCAATGACCTGATCTTCCTACCCCCACCCCCTCCCACTCCACACTTAACACACACAAAGACGCACTCGCGCCTGGGTACAACATAGAGAGAGCGAATTGTAGGAGCGGGGAATCTCACATTGGTATATTGTTCGGAACTCATACAATCTGCTCAGGAAAGACGTAAAGATTGATATCGAAAATAAGAAATCTAAAGCCCCATTTTTGTTATATTACAGCTGTTAATCTAGACCAGGTTAGGGAGTCTGCGGCCTTTAGGTTTCTTAAGCAAATTGCGGTATATCTAATTTTAAAATTTTAGGAATGCGGCTTTCAACACAGGAAAAGTTCACCTCCCCTGATCTAGTAAGCCATTCATTCGTATTCAGGTGATTGCTTGAAATTTATAATGTGTGCTATACACACACACACACACACATATATATATATATATATATATATATATATATATATATATATATATATATATATATATATATATATATATATATATATATATGTGTGTGTGTGTGAATTTTTGAGCTGTATATTTTCATTATAGCATGTTTTATTAAAAGCGACCGCTAGTTTCGAATTAATAATTCTTTTTTCAATCTTTTCGATTTATCTTATATTCGCCTTTTCTTCATTGTTTAACCTGTGCATAAGCGTACCGAAGTTCATCGAAGACTGATGTTTGTTATTTTTGCCAAAGGTAGAAGTAAATTAATGTAATTTAGCACTTTATTTAATTTAACTGACGCGTTTCGATACATCGAGTACCATCTTGAGAGTTACAATGGCAAATTATTACAAAGTATTGAGTTTATATGTTACAAAATGTATTAACAAAATAACAATCGAAACTATACACGTATAGGTAACTCTTCCCGACTCGCGGCAAAACAAATCAAACAAACGAAAAACGATTAAAACAAATTTTATTCGGTTCAAATTACCTTTAATATTGTATCTATATACATATATATATATATATAAAAAAAAAAAAAAAAAGTTAACAATGAGTTTTGACTCTGATTGCAAAATCTGCAAAAAAGAAGTAATCAAGGTGACTGAATATATTGCTTGTGATTCATGCCATGACTGGTACCATGCAGATTGCCTAAACTTCACTAAAACTGAAATTAGTTGTCTGACTACCTTGAAGTCAAAGGGAAATAATATCTATTGGATATGCTCACAATGTAATAAAGAAGTACAGAATAGGCTTCTTACTAAAACCACAATACACACTACTTCTGGTTTATCTCAAGTTAAAAAAACAAATGAAAATTTGACTATATATAAAAATGAAACTCAGCCTTGTATGAGTGACAAGCCTAATGAATGGAAAATTGTAAAAAGTAAAGGTTCAAAACTTAAACTTGTGAAAAATCCTCCACCAGTACTTGTTGAGAATGGGTTCAGCCTATTGGATGATTTTGAAAGGTTTCTAGAGCCATATGAACAACTTATTGCCGAGTCGCAGCAGCAAAATAAATCCCCACACCAGTCTGTCAAGCCTATACCAGCAGCCTATCTTAATAATAACACTAAAAGAAAAAGAAAAAATGGTAGTAGAAGGATAGATACCAGTAACTTAATTACAATAGTCCCAAGGTACAATGGAACAAGAGAAACCCCTTCAGGCATCCGAAAATGTAATGGATCCAATTCCAACCAGTCAATTTCCATTATTGGTGATTCACAAGTCAGAGGATTAGGACCTAAACTAAACTGTGGCAGTATCTCTCACTGCTACCCGGGTGCAGATACCCAGCGAGTACTAAATATTCTTAAAGAGCCTAGTAGTGTACTGAATGGTCATAGGGAGGCCAATATAGTACATGTCGGAGGAAATGATATTGGGCATAAGCCTCCAGAGACTATTATTAAAAATTATAAAGAAATAGTAGCGCTGTTAAAAAGAAGTGGAAAGCCTCCATATATCACAGGCATTATCCCAAGATTATGGGAGACCAAAAAATGGTATTCAATTGCGTGTGGCATAAATAAGGAACTAAAGCAAATCTGTAAGGATGTTGGGGTGACATTCATAGATCTATGGAATAGTTTCTATGCAAAACGCGCATTTTGCAACAAAGATGGTATACATCTAAATCAAAGAGGTATAGAAATTCTGAGTAAAATATTAAACAAGGCTGTTAGTTCCGTTGCAAAAAGTTGACTAAATTATAATGAATGCCAGGCCATTAGGAACCCTATTTTAAAACAGCCAAATATTCATGTGAAGGGTACTGGCCTTAAATGTTTTTATACCAATGCAAGGAGTCTCAGAAATAAAAAGGATGAACTATTAGCCTATATATATTCAGTAAATCTAGATATAATCTGTATCACTGAGACCTGGTTTAATGAGAAAATCTATAAGGATGATGAAGCTGAATATATTATAAATGGCTATAATCTTTATTTTTATCACAGAAAGGAAAGACTAGGGGGAGGTATTTCAATATATGTTAAAAGTAGCTTGATATCATCTGAGGTTAATGCTATCAAAGAAGAGTATGCTTTAGTGGAATCTCTTTGGATTGATATCAGCATTAAACCCCATGAAAAGTTAAGAGTTGGTGTATTCTACAGACCCCCTGATTCCAATTCAGAATCTGATAAAGAGATTATACAAGAGATCACTACTCTATGTTCTGGAAATAATAATGTCCTAGTAATGGGAGATTTTAACTTACCAACAGTCGATTGGGCAAAAATGTATGGCCGAACAAAAGTGAATAATCAATTTGTTGATTGTTTTGAAACTAACTTTCTATCTCAACTGGTGATTGAACCTACCAGGGGAAGTGCAATCCTAGACCTTATCCTCAGTAGTCGTAAGGAAACGATTAATAACCTCAAAGTTGCTGAACCGCTAGGAGAAAGCGACCATAGCATAATAATGTTTGATCTCAATACGAATATAGTCTCAAGCAGAGACAACTTATCATTGATCCCAGACTTTTCCAAAGCTAACTTTGATAGGTTTAGAGGAATGCTGGGTAATGTCTTATGGGAGGATGAATTTCATGGTCTCAGTGCTCTTGAAATGTGGGATAGATTCAAATGTATCCTAGATTCAGCTCAAAAATGCTGCATACCCCTAAAGAGTAGAAGAAAAAATGCTTGTAAAAAACCTCCATGGTTTAAAGACAGTGTAAAGTCCAAAATGAAGACAAAGAAAAAGTCTGCTAAAAAGTATAAGCAAAATAAAACTGAATTAAATAAGGAAAACTTGAAATGCTCCACAAAGGAGTTAAAGAAAGAAATTAGGAAATGTAAAAGATTGTCAGAAATTAACCTTGCAAATAGTAGTAAGGGCAATGTCAAAAAGTTCTTCAGTTATTATAAAATAAATTCTAAGCAGGGTTCCACAATTGGACCATTAGAATATAATGGAGAGTGCTATCAAGGAGATAAAGATATTGCTGATGCACTAAATTCCTACTTTACCTCAGTTTTCACTCAGGAAAGTGAAATGGATTGGGACCCCGATATGAAATTTGAAAGTGGGCCAGTTCTTGAGAATGTGAAACTTTCAAAGAGCGATATAAAAGCTGTTATTAACAAAATGTTGCCTAATAAATCTCCTGGACCAGATGGTATCTTTGCTAGAGTTTTAAAAGAAGGTGTGGAAAGTCTTGCAACTGCACTCAAAATCATATTTGATCGCTCACTCAAATATTCTGAGATTCCCGAAGACTGGAAAGAGGCCAATGTTGTACCTATTCATAAGCAGGGTTGCAAGAAGAAAGTAGAAAACTATAGACCCATAAGCCTTACATCATTACCTGGTAAGATACTAGAAAGATTAATTAGTACCCAGATTAAAAAATTCTTGGAGGTGAACAAATATATTAGTGATTCACAGCATGGTTTTCAAAATGGGAAGTCATGCCTTACCAACCTTCTAGAATTTATGAACTTTGTTACTGAGCAGTCTGACAAAGGTAACAAAGACATAGATGTATTATATATAGATTTTAGTAAAGCCTTTGACAGGGTCCCTCATGGGAAACTTTGTCATAAGTTGGAATCTTATGGCATCTCTGGAAGGGTCTTGAAGTGGATCAAACTTTGGTTAACAAAAAGAAAACAAAGAGTTGTATTAAATGGGACTAAGTCTACATGGAAACTGGTTGAGAGCGGTGTTCCCCAGGGATCTGTGATGGGACCCCTGCTTTTCATCCTATATATTAACGATATAGATACTGGGTTTGGCTGCAAAACTCAAATGTTTGCTGATGATGTTAAACTATACTTTCCAGTAGGTAATGTGGATGGAAACATAACACTCCAGAGAAGCTTAAACAGAATTGTTGCATGGGCCCACAAATGGCAGATGAAGCTAAACCAAAATAAATGTAAATCACTACATATTGGTAAAAATAATAGAAACTTCTCCTATGAAATTGAAGGTCATTGGTTGCAAAAAGTAAAGGAAGAAAAGGACTTGGGAGTGATTATAACAAATGACCTAAAATGCAAAACAAATTGCATAGAATCAAAGAACAAGGCAAATCGAATGTTGGGGCTAATTAAGAGAAATGTTGCTTATAAAAGCAAGGAGGTCATTAAAAAATTGTATACCTCATATGTTCGTCCACATATAGAATATTGCATTCAGGCATGGTCACCGCACTATGAGCGTGACCTTGATATGTTGGAGGGTGTACAGCGTAGAGCAACCAAATTGATACCTAGTTTGCATAAACTCCCTTACTTTGTAAGACTGCAGAAACTGGGAATGTTCTCAGTGAGAAGGCGGATCGTAAGAGGTGATTTAATAGAGGTTTACAAAATGATAACAGGTATGGATAAAGTAAGATTATCCAACTTTTTCAATTTTGATAATGACAATAGAACTCGAGGCCACTACTTCAAATTAAAGAAAATCCACTGTAATAGCGACATTGGTAAACACTCGTTCAGAAATCGTATTGTAAATCTTTGGAACGAGTTGCCAGAAACAATTGTAGATTCAGCAACCTTGAAGTCCTTTAAATTGAAGCTGGATAAATATATGGACAGTAAAGGCCTTGTATAATAAGGACCACTTATATATGTGTGGGTATATATATGAATTTGTATAATTTATGTATAGTTAGTACTTATTTTGACGATATATACTATTTGTATTGATAATAATTATTCATATAACAAGGAAGTGCCAATTCTTTGGCTATACTTCTGATATTCCTGACTTGCTCGCATATTTAATATGACATGCATAAAAAATCAGATGTAAATTGATCTAAGTACTATTGTTCGCAGTGACATCACTTGGAAGGGCCCTGGAGGCCTCTGTGATCTCACTTTAAATCATCTTATGATCTTATGATCTTATGATAGGTAGGTTGGAGCCAGGTGATAAAAGGTCGGAGAAATAAGTAGCCAGAGAGAAGGGGGGGGGGGGATTAAGCTGCTTGCCAGAGGGGATTAGTGGCTAGGGGCAGCTCTGAGTACACCTGTCCCTCTGTTTGCTTTTCTTGCTCTGGGCAGGATTTCAGTGGAGTTAGACTGTATGTTTAAATTCAACGATCAACGATCGAAAAAAGGTAGAAAATGTGTAAGAGTAGAGAAGATAGGTAGAAGAGGTGTATAATAGAGAGAGAGAGTAGTTGTGCCAGGTTGTCTGGCTACCTCAGTCTTTTTTATCTTTATTAGCTGTAGTTATTATGACTATTTCCTTGTTGCAGCATTCAAGCCTTTGAATTCTTGTAGGACACATTTACTAATGTGTCCGCTTCGGATCTTTTGTTATATTTATTCATTTATTGTTAATTTGTTATATTTATCTATGTATTGTCCACTTCGGATCTTTTTTTTTTATGTTGTCCACTTCGGATCTTTTAGTTAATATTGTACTTATGTTTATTTTATTTATTCTTCTTATTTAACTGTCCACTTAGGATCATTTATGATCAATTTGTTATCATCATTTGCGTGAAATAAATCAGTTTGGTTTTCTTTATCCATCGTTCAATATTGAATTGTCAATGTGAGTTGAAATAGGATTAATCTTCTGGTAGTTTCTTGGATATATATAGCTTTAATGAAGAGCAGTTGACGCCTGTTGGGAGCATAGTCTAAAATTTTAGTGTTTTCTTCTATCATTTTTCGGTTGAGGCATGTTCCGTGTATTTGTTGTGTATGTTTTTAGGTGCACCGTTGTTCAAATGGTATGGCATACTTCTTGAGAGAGTGGTTTCGGTCATGGCAATATACGAGTTAGGTAGGAGCTCACACTCTCCTAGTTTACATGTGTACTCGTATATCAGAGGTGTCCTTTGTTTGGGTTGTAGCGGGGGTTTGGGGTTATTTTTCATGAAGAGGGTTGAAGTGCGTCTATTTTGATAGTAGATGATTATGGGTTTTATTATTCGGTCTATAATGTCATTGATAGCTCTTTCATCTGCTTGGGGTTCTGTGCTCATAGTATTCTTGTAAAACAGTTTTATAATATCCGCATTATCCCTATTCCTGTTCTTCTGGGCTTCTGAGAGGTACCATCTGTCCATTTTAATTATTATGGTTGTTTGTATTTCTTTATTGGAGAATCCGTTATTTACAAGTACATGAGTGGCTCTCTCGAGTTCGTTGTGTGTCTTTCCATGTGGTGCAGTGGATAAAAGCACGATTGATGCACGACGATATCACGCTTGTTCAGTAGCGCTTAGGACATTCGCTGTCCCCATTCATGCAAAATCCCTGGTTAGTGGGTTTAACTTATACTTCAGTTGTTATTGTTTCATTGATATTGGTAGTGAGGATATCTAAGAATGGTAATTGGTTGTTCTGGCTTTCTTCGATGGTGTAGTTGAGGGAAGAACATTCTTTAAAGGCTTTTTCCAGATTATGTATTTATTCTTGTGTTTGTACGTTGATATTGATGTCGTCTATGTACCTGCAGTAAATATGGGGTTTGAGTGTTCTTGAGAAGACCCTTTTTTCAACCACTCCCATATAGAAGTTAGCAAAGAGAACTCCCAAGGAAGAATCCATGGCGATTCCATCGACTTGGCGGTACATGCTTCCATTGGGGCCAAAGAAGGGGGCTTCAGAAGTGCAAATTTGTAGGAGTCTCTTCCTGTCGTCCCTTTGTATTCCAATTGGGGGGAAGGTCATTTTGGTCATAGACGTGTTCTAGTATTATGTCTATTGTTACGTCCATTGAAGCTATTATTTTCTTAGGGTTAGTGGCTGATTTCATCGATATCATTCGAATGGCTTACTAGAAGCGGGTATAGGGAGAACAATTATGTCAAGGTGTTCTTCAAGAAAATTCAAGAGATCGGGTACGGGAACTTTAGTAAAGAGGGAATAAACATCGAAACTAACTACTAGGATAAAATTATCAGGGTAGGGGAGCTCATTAAGTTTACTAATGAGGTGCATATTATTGATAATATGTGAATTGGAAATGGTCCCAACCAAAGGGCTTAAGATAGAGGCTAACCATTTTGATAGGTAATAAGAAACACACCCAACAGAGCTAATGATGTGGCGCATTGGGTTATCAGTTTTATGGGTTTCAATAACACCATAAAGGTAGGGGAGGGAAGCATTTGAAGATTTAAATTTGGTAATGAGTTTCAGGGTTACTTTAAGTAGAGAGCGAACAGTTGAGTGAAATTCTCTGTTTACCTGGTCATTAGGATTCCTTCTAAGGGTCTCATAGGTGGAGGTATCCGAAAGTAAGATATTCATCTTATCTAAATATAGGGATTTGTCAATTAATGCAACGGCGGAAGATTTATCGCCCTTACAAACACGAATGAAACAAATTTATAGAGGGTAAAAAACTGCATTACTTTATGCCCATCATTAAACAATCAACTTAAATTTCTACGTTTCTGCTACGAAGAAAAGTCATACTACGAAGATATAAGATGATAAATGGCGTTCCTTTCGACGAAACAGAAGAAAGAATCCTCCGGAAACAGATCGCCATCACAAAAGTCCATGTTCAGCAACCTTCGCCGATCTTACAGTAACCGTCGCACCTTCTTTGATAACATCCCCAGCATGTGGCTAAACCCCCTACGTGATGGAATTTTTTACAAGCTGCCTAAATGAGAAAAATATACACTACGCCAAGTTACAACGTCTCATTGCAAAGAGCGTTTGATACTGATACGTACAACGCATTAGGTTATGGGCTAAAATTTCTTTCCCATACCACCCGAATGGTGTTAAAATTGGCAACGCATTTGCTCAGTTAGAAAAATTTAGTGACTTGTCCCGTATTGATATTTCCATTGCTAAATGTTATGTTTATAAACCCTTAAACCATCTGAACAATAATAATCCTGTTAAGTTTCAAAAAGCGATAAGTTACCTTACCAAGAATAAGAACATTCGTATTTGTAAGGCTGATAAATCTGCCGCCGTTGTATTAATTGACAAATCCCTATATTTAGATAAGATGAATATCTTACTTTCGGATACCTCCACCTATGAGACCCTTAGAAGGAATCCTAATGACCAGGTAAACAGAGAATTTCACTCAACTGTTCGCTCTCTACTTAAAGTAACCCTGAAACTCATTACCAAATTTAAATCTTCAAATGCTTCCCTCCCCTACCTTTATGGTGTTATTGAAACCCATAAAACTGATAACCCAATGCGCCACATCATTAGCTCTGTTGGGTGTGTTTCTTATTACCTATCAAAATGGTTAGCCTCTATCTTAAGCCCTTTGGTTGGGACCATTTCCAATTCACATATTATCAATAATATGCACCTCATTAGTAAACTTAATGAGCTCCCCTACCCTGATAATTTTATCCTAGTAGTTAGTTTCGATGTTTATTCCCTCTTTACTAAAGTTCCCGTACCCGATCTCTTGAATTTTCTTGAAGAACACCTCGACATAATTGTTCTCCGTATACCCGCTTCTACCATCATTATTCTCATTGCCTTTGCATTAACAAGTGCAAATTTAGCTTTAATGGAATTTTTATCGTCAAACCTTTGGAATGGCAATGGGAAATTGTTTGTCCCCTGTACTCGCCAACCTATACATGGAATTCTTCGAATCTAGAATACTTCCCCAAATTAATGAAACCCCTATAGCTTGGATGCGATATGTTGATGACATTCTTTGCCTTTGGCCTAATAATTTAAATATTAATACATTTCTTACTCGATTAAATTTACTTTAGAAGTTTAAAAAGATCCCACACTCCCCTTCCTAGATATTCTAATTCATCAGACAAACCATTGTTTCAAATATGAAATATATAGAGAACCCACAGCCATAAACTGTTATATACATTTTTATTCTAACCACCATAATAGCATCAAACAAATTGTTTTCTCCTCTATGTTTTTTGCGTGTCCTTAGAATTGTCTCACCAGAATACATAGACAAAGAAGTCGATAGAATATATAAAATAGAGATAAATTTGTGCTACCCTCTGTACTTTCTCGACAATTGTTATAAGTCCGCCAAACGTTCCTATTATCAAACTAATGTTAATATCCCCCCCGTTTCAGGCCAAAACTTATTAGTTTTACCCTATAACCATATCATAGGCCTCTAAGCATAAATGTTAGTTTTAAGTACGAGACTACAATTTATGGCATCCTTGTCAAAAGTTCGCCCCTCCCTCCCCGATCTGGCATTGTTTATTCGATAGGCTGCAACAACTGCCAAAAAATGTTATTATGGACAAACCAGGAAAGAACTAGATGTCCTGGTTAAGCAACATCAAGCCAAAGTACGTAATCACAGTGAACCATCTGCACTTTTTCTAAATATATCTACAATCTTAACCATAGCATTAACTGGAACAGTGCCAAACCAGTCATAAAATGCAGTAATTATATTTCGAGAAATATATTAGAATGTATCTCCATTAACGGGTTCCCAAATTTCAACCTTAGCCCTGGTTTGTTCACGCTAGAACCCATTATCACTACATACATAAAATCTCAAATAAAGTTGTTTCAGGATTTTGTACCCCTTAATTAGGGTTCAGAGGTGGGTAGTCTACCCCTCCCCCCCCCCTTCCACTATTTAAGGCAATGTATGTCCTGCCTCTTTTTCATTCCTTGAAAAGTTCTCTAAGAATAAAGTAGAAAGCGCTCGGAATCGTTTTTCACTTTTCCTTTGTGGGTGTATCTGCATAACTTTGACTCACGTGCACTTTGTAAGATTTTTAAATATATATAATGGTGAGAAACCGAGTATTGTAATGTAAGAGGCACGAACCTTGCCATTCAACTAGCTGCTTCCTGGTAGTGGGTTAACTCGCAAACAAAGCGTTGCTATGACACCCTGGATTTCCGTTTCACGCTCTTGTTTTTGTGAGAATCTTAGTAAAACCACGAGATTCGTCTCGATTTGTCGCATTCAGACGCTGAATTTCATTTTTTTATTTATGACTAGCATAGTAACCCGGGGTAACCAAGGCTAAAAAGTCCTGTGGCATATTGTTTGAATTTTTATAGTGACACAAAAATATCTTTACTTGCTGAATATTATTATTTGTGGGTTGAAGGCAGATCCAGGAGAGTTACGTACTCTACATATCATATAATATTATGACATCATAAAATATCATATAATATAATAAGAATGAATAAACGTTTCACCGCGCGCGCTCGCTTGAATGGCCATGAATTCTGAGCGAACAACACTGTAGCCGCATGAATAGATCGAGCGTCTTATAAATACAGATTAAATTGGTGGTTGCACAGTGCAAGGCTTTTAAAAAGGATTGACAATGAAGCTTCACACATGAGTATTATCTGAATCCCATGAAGGCTTGTAACAGGCACGCTTACAACTATGTACATGCAAATAATCTTCTTTTTTTTTTAGGAGCCTATCTGGCGACTGCCCACTTGGGCATAAGTCGCCGGAATCAAGACAGCCTAGCACTCGGCTACTTTAAAATACGAATATGAAAACGATAAAAAAGGAAGATGACAACAATCAGGAAGCAATCTCCGGCGTCGAGGAGAGGACCCCCTCCCCCCGGCGCAGGAGCGTGCGACCTACGAAATAAACAACAATAAAAAACAAAAAAAAACTAGTTAAATAAAAGGAGAAGGCCGGCCTCCCCCCAAAAGTCAACAAGTCCACCAGTCAATGTGCACGCACTCGTCCCGAGTACAAAGCACAGGCGATACTGATTCCGCCCATCCCGGTACTGGGACAAGTACCGTGCGCGAAGATCACCCAGACTGGGACATTCGACAAGAATGTGTCGCAAATAATCTAAAATATGTATAACTGTTTTCATAAATAATAATAATTATTTGGGTAAATAATATGTAACATACGAGTATGTGTAAAATAATAATGTATAGCTTTTGTAACAAAGAAACTATAACAATTGTTCATATAAATAATAATAATGATATATTTTGCTTGTAAAAGCCAAAGCGAGAAGAATGCCTTCGAGACGTTCACGAGATAGCAAACCTCTGCACATGTAGACACACAGACATAGTAAACCGAAGTCAAGAGATTTCCACAGACACGCTAAAAGGTCAGCTGTTCAAACAAGCTTGGTAGCAGGTGCAGAGGCAAAAACACGATAGTAGCGGCCATTATTTGCTATTGGGAAACCGCGAAACGCAAAGTTGTATTTTTGGAATTCGAGATAAAATGAATCTATATCTCCATGAACACACAAATTAACTCGGAGTGGATGAGGCTCCGCCCAAACAACATCATTGGCTAATGATATGCCACGTCCATGGTGTGCGCCACTGTACATACCATCTCGGGTAGACAGTTTTGCAGTAATTCAGTCAATCAAAGTCACGGGCACTTTCATAATTACAGTCACATTTGCAGACAGTTAAGATACCAGCCCCAAAACAAGGAATTGGCTCACCTGAATACACGACACTCCCGTTTCGAATTCATCTTACGCCGAAGCAACCCGAGTTCTACCCCCTAATTAGAGAGTCCGAATTTCCTCCGTTTGAGATTTCCTTTTCTGCTGGTAATCCCTATCGATCCTCTTAACCAACTTAGCCTCAAGCCGAAGGAGAATATTATCTTTACTCGAACAATTTGAGTCAGCCTCAGGTCAGCGCCAGGTTGCCGTGCGGCGCTGTAACGAGATCGTCACTGTTGAGCAACATCGGGTCGGATTAGTATTTGGGTGGTTCACTACCCAAACCATGGAGAACCTCGCGACCATATTTCCCTTAGAGAGTAACCCCCATAACTGGTGACATACCCATATTTAGCCATCACAACCTAACGCTAACAACCTCACCTACTTAATATCACCACCATCTAAGTACACTATAAATTAATTTATGGTTCCAACGAGTTAGTCCGCTAGGGGGCGCTCGCAAGAGGATGTCATCTATGACATGTGAAACATTGCTGCAGCTGACATTTAGATTATTGAGTGCACTTCCGTCCCGATGCCTCCAGTTTGCCTTCCTTGCTCCTGAAAACTTACACCGGAAGATGCCCTCGTTGTTATTGTGATTTAAATATCCTGTCAGCCACGAGTTCCCCAATACCCTTGGATAAGCCCGCTTTTAATTCAGAGTAAAGTCAATTTAAATATAGACATAATAAGAAAAAATACTTGAGAAAATTACGAATATAGAAAATGTTTGTGAGGGGACTAACAATGTCCCCTGGCTCGTGTGGTCTCCCGGACTCTACGACACACACTTGTTGAGTGTTTCAGTCAGGAGATGGGGCTTTGCACGCGTTACCCTGTAGTGCCCAATTACAAGGTGGAGTAGATACAACAAGGAACTTCACAAATTGAGCACCCCGTTGGCCCTATGAAATCTTGAAATGGGCACACAAACCAAATAGTAAACGGAGAAAACAGGAGCTTATTGTGACAGCCATAGACTTCGAGAAAGCTTTTGACTCGGTAGACAGGATAAAAATATTGAAAAATTAGAATGCAACCCTATGATTATAGACATCATAGTAACGATGTATACAGAAGACACGAAAACTGTATGTGGGACTGAGAAAAGTTTGAGAGGTAGAGGTAAGCAGTGGAATACGTCAAGGTTTCACAGGTTCTCCAATACTCTTTGCGTTACTTATAAACAATTATTAAAAAGATAAATGAGAGCCATAGGGGTTTTAAAGCAGTAAATTCTACATCTCAGTGCTGTTTTTTTTTTGCAGATGATGGACTCATATTATCAAATAGTAAGAAAGAGATGGCACAGATGATAAACCTAGTTACGGAGGAATCTGCAGTGTGTGGCCTAAACATCAACAAACAGAAGAGCCAATGCATGATTATAAATAGGAAAGAACCCAAGCTAGAGAATATCAATGATATCGAAGTGGTTCAAGAAATTAGATATCTAGGAATTATAATTACAGGAAATAGAAAATATATCAAAAGATCTTAATAGGAAAAACATATTGGAAGAGTAGTGCCAACAAGCATACTCAGGGGGGAGAATACTTAGGAGATGTAGGACACTTTTAAGACTATATTATACATAGTCCAGAAACAGTGTATTCCAATGAGGGCTATTAGGAAGAAATATAGGAAGCCGTTGTGGTGGAATCAGGAGATAGCTAGGAAGATTTCTGAGAAGAAAAGGGAATACCAGAGATTACAGAGAGAAAGTACTTTTCACAATTTAAATCATTATAGTTCGACCAGAAATGAGCTAAATAAGATTATTATGAAGAGCAAAAGGGCGGCAGAAATTAATTTAACTCAAAATAATAATAAAGATCGAAGAAAATTCTTTAGCCATTATAATAACAAATCTAACAGTGATAAAATAGGGCCTATTAGATATGAAATAATATGATGAGGAAATAGTAGAGGTTCTTAATGATCATTTTTCTTCAGTATTTACACATGAAAATCAAGATAGATTAATTGATGATAATTCTAGGTCAAGGGAAGTAGTTTGAATACCATTAATTTGAACAGGGAAATAATTAAAGGGCTTATATTGGAGGTAAATACCAGTAAGTCATCTGGCCTAGACAACATTCATTCTAGGTTACTCAAAGAAGGTGTAGATAGTATTGCAGTAACTCTTGGGAAGTTATATCCTAGATCACTAGAGTTTGGAGAAATACCTAATGATTGGAAATTAGCGAATGTAGGGCCAATTTTTAAAAAGGGAAGTAAAGAGGACCCGAATAACTTTCAGCCGGTAGGTTTAACTTTTATCGTTTGTAAAATTCTTGAGAAGATAGTTAAGAAGGGGATTTTTGACCATCTAGAGTGTGGTAGGTTAATAAATGATGCTCAGCATGGGTTTAGAAGAGGTAGGTCGTGTTTAACAAATTTACTAGATTGTATGGATTATGTTACTAAACAATTTGATAAGGGAGAGAAAGTTGATGTAATTTACTTAGATTTTAGCAAAGCTTTTGATAAGGTTCCACAGGAGACTAGTTCACAAATTAAAATTGCATGGGATATGTGGTAAAGTTTTGAATTGGATAACTGAATGGCTGAAAGACAGGAAACAGAGAGTTGTGCTGAATGGGGTGAGGTCACAGTGGAGGTATGTTATCAGTGGCGTACCTCAGGGATCCGTTCTAGGCCCTTTATTATTCATAGTTTATATAAATGATCTAGGGGAGGCTGTAAATAGCAAAGTGTCAATTTTTGCTGACGATACCAAATTGGCAGCTGTAATCAAAGAAGTTGTGGGTAGCTTTAAAGTGCAGAGTGACTTAAATAAGTTATTAGCTTGGGCTCAGAAGTGGCAAATGACTTTTAACCTTAAAAAATGCAAAGTTCTTAACATGGGAAGGGATAATAGGGAATTTAGCTATGGAATGGGTGGGCATTGGCTTAATTCAGTTGAGGATGAGAAGGACTTAAGCGTAGTAGTAGATAGGTCACTGAAGTTTTCAAAGCAGTGTATTTAGGCGAAAAATAAAGCAAATAGGGTGCTAGGATACATTAAAAGGAATGTTAGCCACAAGAGTAAAGAGGTTATCCTTAAACTCTACAACTCGTATGTTAGGCCACATTTAGAGTACGGTATACAAGCATGGTCACCACATTTTAGACATGACATCAACCTTCTAAAGTCAGTACAAAGAAGGGCAACAAAAATAATACCTTCCCTGAAGCACCTTGAATATGAGATAGACTGAGGGTACTAAATATGTTCTCATTTGAGAGAAGATGTGCGAGGGGAGATATGGTTGAGCTTTATAAAATCTGTTCTGGGATGGATAAGTTGGATCTTAGCAAGTTATTTGAGTTGGAAGGTAGTAATAGGACTAGGGGTTACCACTTAAAACACAGAGGTGCAGCTTGGATGTTATAAAATATTTTTTCACCAATAGAGTGGTAGATTACTGGAATAATTTGCCATCTGAAATGGTAGACAGTCCAAACTTGAATGTTTTCAAACGCAGATTAGATGGGAGGGTTAACTTTTAGTGGGGTGGTGGTAGTTTATTCTGGACTCATTCCTGTAGATGCAGTTTTTTATTATTGTTTATTATGATCGATTTTGATGAATCTTGATGATGATGCTTTCTGTTTTTGACACATTCTTGTGTATGGTTCGAATTGTGTATTGTAGATGCATGATCTGACACAATCTTAAGGATGCATTTTGTGGGTGGGTTTTGACAGATGAGGATGACCTTTGATAGGCTCTAATGGCTTTTGTCATCCGTGAAATTATGTTATGTTACTAAATAATATGCCATTTGTTAATAATTAATCTTTTAATGCAAAGCAAGCTGTATACTTGTATATAATGCACCACCGCTAGGTAATGAAATCGTTGTGCCCCCACGGTAAATACACAAACATTCACACGTTAAAAAATAGGTGCTGGAGTTTTTGCAAGCTTGCTGGAACTTGGAGACCGTGCCACAGAAGTGGAAACACTCACATCTGATAACTGTCTACAAGAAAAGAGGAGATAGGTCGTTATGCAGCAACAGTAGAGGAATCGCATCGTTGAACATGGGAGGAAAATTTTAGGCCCGGATTATGTTGGACAGACTGTTGATACATTTGGTGCATAGAGTCTTCCCAGAATCTCAGTGCGGTTATAGAGCAGACAGAAGCACTTTATATGCTTTTTTGTGTGAAGTGTGTCAAACAGCACATGCCATTCTCGGCTGCCTTCATTGATCTAGAAAAGGCTTGTCACACCATCAACCGCAGTCTTTTATACAGGATTTTAGAGAGGTTTGGTTTTTCCTCAAAGTTCGTTGGTTTAATAAGAGCTTTGCATAGCGCGACAAAGGCCAGTATTGCATCTGAAGGAGTAGCATCCGAACCTTTTGAGATCCGTGTGGATGTGAAGCAGGGGTGTGTGATGGTACCGGTGCTGTTCAACGTTTACTTAGTGGGCGGTTACCTGCCTAGTGCAACAGGCGATAAATGAGACTGATAATGGCATATCTATCAGATACAGATATGACGGCGGCATATTTAATTTTAGAAGATTGCAAGCTTTGACAAGGACGCAAACAGCAACGCTCAGGGATCTACAATATGCGGATAATGTAGCGATCATCACCCACACCCCGTTTACTAATATTTACATTTCTAGTTAATTAAAAAAAAGGTATATTGACAAGTTACAAAAGAGAGAAAATGACAGATTGTAATAGAAATCATAAGAGGAAATTAGTGCTAAAAGAAGCGACCTCGGCTAAGAGGAAGGAATAGAACACAACTTGTTATCGGTGCAACCATCCCATTCTGACTGCCAGAGTTAACGAATTTAGTCCCTTATAAGAGGATAAAAGTCACGATAAGGTAGACTGCAACGTGTTGGTGGCCGAGTGGCCGCAATTCGAGCTGCCTCAGCGGCCCGCTCGATACCCTGGACTCCGACATGACTCGGACATTGAAGAGCTCTTGACCAACCAGGAATGTATTTTGGAGACAAGTGGATGGTCAGAATTTAAAAAGTGAAGAGCGTATAATACACTTCTTGAAGCAATAAAAACCGTAAATGCAGTAAAATGCAAGGTAGATAGAAAGGCGTAAGGCTAATAAAACTGCATAAAGTTTGGTGGTAAAAATGGAAGCTACTCGCGGTAACGACTCGGAGACTCGAGACCCCGGCGAGACCATCGCAGCTCCAAAACCATAGTC
This sequence comes from Ceratothoa steindachneri, assembly GCA_963969495.1. Taxonomy (NCBI): domain Eukaryota; kingdom Metazoa; phylum Arthropoda; class Malacostraca; order Isopoda; family Cymothoidae; genus Ceratothoa; species Ceratothoa steindachneri. The sequence goes on from OZ018325.1 coordinate 103,606,693, forward strand.
CGTTTTAGACCCTATGTGAAGAGATGACATAATTGAGTGTGAGATGCCGCATGTTCAATGAACATAGCACCTGCCACACGCGGGTCAACCAGAGACTTCTGCATGTCAAAGAGATTTGCGCAAATATTTGACAAGGGAAATGTCCTCCGGGGGCGGGTGGGAATGAGAAGGGTAAAACTAGGTTGCGTGGTTGAAAACGGGAAACGTGTTCAGCTACATGAAATACCATGGGCCGTTGTATGGATGGAGATCTGTCATAGGTAGCGACAGACTCTGGGGAAAAGATACTCTTGTATTACTCTGGGCAAGGGAGCTTGCTGAATACGGAAAATATACCATAGACAGACTTGGAGGCGGTGGTGATGGAGCGGGGAAATGCCAAACTTAGCATAAATGGTCGGTATAGGGAAAGAGCCGAGTGCATCACGGGATAGACAGAGGGCCAGGTTGCGGATAGGATCCAGTATACTGAGAGACGAAGGAGATGCAAACTTGGACTAGACGAGAGCGGTATATAGCCTCTACAACCTGAGCCTATCGCTTCCAAAAGATGTGTGGGAGACCATCTTTAGTAGGTCCATCTTCTGAAGACATCTCAGTCACAGTTCACGAAAATGGGGAAACCAAGTGAATTTGGGGTCTAGGATCATCCCCAGGAACCCTATCTCTGGCATAAATTACAAGGAAAAATGGGGATTAACTTGCTGGCCTCGCTTAGGGTGAAAGTGCATCGCTTTCGTCCTTGAGGTTGGAGAAGCGGTACCATTTATGAAGGGCCCGGGCTGAGAATGCCGGGCGTCAAGCAGAGCAATACAGAACGAGATCATCTACAAAAAAGTTTGCAAACACCTTTCGGGTACAGTATACCAGGCTATTTATCGTAATAGCAAATAAAGAAATACTTAATCCACTGCCCTCAGGAACACCTTCCTCCTGGATATAAAGGTCGGAATAAATTTTACCAACTATGACCCGAAAAATTCGGGTAGCTATAAACTATAGATAAAAACTGGCAAAAGTTCCCTCAAGCCACACTTATACAACTGGCGGAGGACTCCATGGCGCCAAGTGATGTCATAAGCCTCGATATCAAAGAAAACTGCCATCGCATGGCAGCCACGAGCAAAGGCTTCACGGAGAATAAATACTCTCCGTGCGGACAAGAAGATTTGTCATACTCTGCTCCTTACGGAAGCCATACTGGTATGTAGTTAGAAGGCCATGGTATTCCAGAAACCACTGCAGGTGAGCATTCACTACTTTCTACAACATCTTACTAAGACAGCTTGTGAGGGCTATTGGCTTATAATAGGAAGGAGACAAGCTGTCTCTACCTCGTTTTAAAAATGGATCCAAGTACAGTTAAAAATATTTAGTAGGATTGATTCCGTACGGGGATAAAGGTGCCCGAGAAAGACGTGTCGGATATTGTCTAGGCCAGGAGACGTGGGGAAACAACGAGACAGCGCTGAGCGAATCTTGGCGGTAGTGAACTGAAAGTTGTATGGCTCCTATCCACCGGCCGAGAAAAGCAGGGCTTCGCCCTCGAGCCCGTTTCATACGTCTAAATTCTGCCGGATAACGCTCAACGCTGCTAACATTGACAAAAAAATGCCAATATAAGGGTGATTCTGACGTTTTTATATTAAATGTTTTTTAACTCTTACAGTCTTTACAAAATTAAAAACAAAGTTTAAATTTACTATCTTTAAATAATGCCAGGTCAATTTCTCTTATAGTTTTTAATTAATTTCTGCAATAAACCTTAAATTTATTAACCAATTTTTAGTCAGTTTTAAAGCAAATTTAACTGTTGCCAAGTCATATTTAATAACAAAAAAATTTAACTCATAGTACATAATGTACTATGTATTAACAATTATTTGAGTCAGTTTTAAAGCAAATTTAACTGTTGCCAAATCATATTTAAAAAAATTTAACTTATAGTACATTTTACTGATATTTTATAATTTTTCACTCTTTAAAATAATGTCTTGTTGGCCTTTTCAAGTTGTCTTCATATGTATTAACTTTGCAAACTTATTCTAGCCTGAAGATGAAAACTTGAGGTTTTCGATACGTTGTGAAAACTTAAAAGATGCTACATACGTTTCTCGTGGCTCTGGGATTTATCCTCAATATTAAATGCAGGCTTCACGGCCGAGCTCCATATGGATATATCTATACCAATTATGGGCAGCAAGTTATCACAGTTATTCACCATCTTGAGAGGGAAACTATGAAGATGATTAAGGCCAGACAGGACATCGTCTTCCTTGAAGTTTGTATTAATTCAAAAACATATCCTAAATTTCTTTATTTTAAGCTACATCGCAAATCTCTGTATAACTCGTATTTCTATAAGGATTCCTTGGATCAACTTATCAACCTAGAAATAACTTCTAAATTAAAAAAGTTTACTCTTCATCAACATAATATAACCTAAGGATTTGCCAATTAGAAGACGCATTTGTCTCTTTTAGACATTCTCCTCATAAGGTATTTTTTGCATAAAACCAAAATATTTCACCAAAATGTATGTATACAAAGACACACCAGAAAGTTGTCGAATTTGGGATTGTCCTTTCCAACCTTTATGGATCCGGAAAAAGTAGTTATCAACTTGTCACGTACTGCTTTAAGCTTTCGGGAAAAATTCTACTTACTTTGGGACTTAAATTTAAACTTCCTTTTTACAAAATATCTAAACCTAAATTCATGCTGTATTTTGAAAATATGGCACGCAAGGTTAAGGATCTACCTATAAAAGGAAACTCTACCGACTTTTGTTCTGAGTTATCTTCTCTCTCCAGCGAATTTTATTCTAAAATACATTCATTTAGAAGTTCGAATTTCATAATTAAGCCTAAAGACAGAAAAGTATTAAGGACACTTGTGGGCAATAAGGATATAATAGTTACTAAACCTGATAAGGAGAAGGGTGTAGTAATCCTTGATAGGGAGGACTATGTACAAAAAGCACATAGTATATTGAATGACAGAACGAAATTTGAACCTATCAATGATTTACCTAAAACTATTCTTCTACGATTCGAAGATAAAGTTAATCGTTTCTTAACACAACTTAAGCAGACATCAATTATTCCTAAAGATACCTATAATGAATTATTTGTATCTTCCAGTTATTTAGCATCCATGTATTTTCTACCTAAAATACACAAAGAAGGAGTCCCTTCTGAGACCCATACTTGCCTCTTATTCTTTACCATCATACAAACTGGCCAAATATCTAGTTAAAATACTTTCACCTTTATCTAAAAATCAGTTCTCCATACAAAACTCTTATAAGTTTAAATAGGAATTACTTAGCAAAGTTAACGATGGATATATGGTGAGTTATGATGTTGAATCTTTATTTACTAACATTTCCCTAAACTATACAATATATTTAATATTAAATAAGGTATTCCATTCCCAAAATACTTTTCATGGATTTTCACGAAGCCAATTCAAAAAGGCGCTGGAATTAAGTCTTTCTGAATCTTGGTTCACTTTTAATAATAAAGTTTACTGCCAGATCAATGGTGTTGCAATGGGTTCTCCAATGGGACCACTTGCAGCTGACTTTTTTATGACACATTTCGAAGATCAAATGTTTTCTACTAATTTAGATTACAAACCCTCCTTCTACCGCCGTTTTGTTGATGATTCCTTGGCAATTTTTAATAATCCTGCACATAGCCAACTTTTCTTGAATTTTTTGAACACTTTACACCCTAACATCAAATTCACCATGGAAGTGGAGTCAAATGATAAGATGCCCTTTCTTGACTTTTTAATCACCCGAGATAATGACCAACGAAAAATTCAAACAACCATTTACCGACAAAAAACTTTCACAGGACTAGGTTTGAACTACTTTAGTTTTTGTGATTTCAGATACAAAATATCCACAGTAAAAACTTTAATACATAGAAGTTTCTCGCTATCATCCACTTACCAATCAATCCATAATGAATTTATTTTTCTTAGGAAGTATTTTCGAAAAAAATTATTTCCTTCTGACCTATATGATAGAGTTTTAAAAAAGCTATTTGATAATCTCATTGACCCCCCTCAACCCTGCATAGAAGTTCCTAAAATGCCCATATATCTACTAATTTCAGAGATGGGTTTTTTAAACGATACTTTTAAAAGAAAAATCCTATTTATTTTTAAAAGATATTTTCCCCAAATCAACCCACAAATAGTTTTTATAAACAAACTATCGATAGGAAGTTTCTTTAACAGTAAAGATCCTATCTCTTTGGAGTTCCGCACTGATAATGTCTATTTATTTAAATGTCCTAGTTGTACTGGAGCCTCTTACATTGGCAGCACTGTCAGGTCTCTTGGAGCTAGGTTCTCTGCTCATATGGGGATTAGTTGGCGCACAAACAAAATATTAAATAAAAAGGAAAAGTCATCTATTAGGGAACACACCATAAGCTGTAAAACAGACATTTCTATTGAGAATTTTAAAGTATTAGCCTTTAACAACAACAAACATTGCCTAAGAACCCTCGAATCTTTATATATCGAACACCACAAACCTACACTCAATGAAGATTTAAGTGCAATATCATTATTAATTAACTAATTTTAATTACAGTGTGTTAGTTGGTTTGCTTTTTAACAAACCAAGCGTCACTGTAACCTATAAATACTAGCCCCTTGTTAAACGCACCATTCTCTCTCTAGGATGGATCCACTTTAGTGAGTACCCAAATTCACCGTTTTTATATTAAATGTTTTTTAACTCTTACAGTCTTTACAAAATTAAAGTAAAAGTTTAAATTTACTATCTTTAAATAATGAGAGGTCAATTTCTCTTATAGTTTTTAATTAATTTCTATAATAAACCTTAAATTTATTAACCAATTTTTTAGTCAGTTTTAAAGCAAAGTTAACTGTTGCCAAGTCATATTTAACAACAAAAAAATTTAAATCATAGTACATTTTACTGATATTTTATAATTGGTCACCTTTTAAAATAATGTCTTGTTGGCCTTTTAAAGTTTTCTTCTTATGTATTAACTTCACGGCCGAGCCCCATATATATATATATATATATATATATATATATATATATATATATATATATATATATATATATATATATATATATATATATATATATATATATTACGTTGAGGAATAAGTTCTTGCGTTTTTTTTAATGTTGTGTTGATTTAAGTTTGGTTGACGTGATTTGTGCACATATTAGGAAACAATAATAAATAATGAGAGCAAAATTTGCAGAGGTTAGGCTACACGTCTATTAACAGCGTAGACTTTTAGGCTTTTGCTTAGGCTATGTCTTGAAGTTGAGTAATAAGTCATTGCGGTTTATTTAAAAGTTGTGTTAATTTAATTTTTGTTCTGTACCCTCAAAATGGAATGTCAAGTTGAAAGAAAGGCGCATTTTTGACACTTGGTTTATTCATTTTCAATCGAGACGGGAACAATGCAAACGCAGCCAAAGATCGTCGCAATATGTGTTATGTGTACGGAAAAAATGCTTTATCAGAAAGGACAGCTCAATGGTGGTTTTCACGTTTCAAAAACGGTCATTTCAATCTCAATGACGAAGAACGTTCCGGTCGCCCCATTAAGTTGGATGAAGATCGATAGAACGACCTTCTTCATGAAAATCCTCGAAAATTGACAAGAGGGCTGTACAATTGGCGTGTGATCAGAAAACTGTAATGAATTACCTTCATTCGTTGGGGAAAGTTCAAAAACTCGATGCATGGGTTCCGCACGCTTTGAGCGAAAGCAACAAACTTCAACGCTCCACGATTGCCGCAGGTTTGCTTGCTCGTTACAAGGCTACTCGTGGATATAAGGACAGATTTCTTCACCGCATCATCACTGGCGACGAAAAGTGGTGTGTTTATGTCAACATGAACCATCGAAGACAATGGCTTAGCCCCAATAAAAAAAAAACAGCCCTGCAATTAAAACAAGGACTTCATCGACGAAAGGCGATGATTTGTGTGTGGTGGGATTGTGAAGACATCATTCTTTATGAGCTCCTTGTGAACAACGTATTGCCAATGCAGAATCTACGTTCAACAAATGTATCGACTCGCCGAAGCTACTCGTGAAAAGCGACCTCATCGACGTGATGGAGTCCTTCTGCAACACGACAATGCTCGTCCTCACATTGTCAATATGACAAAAGACGCCATCCAAACGCTTAATTGAGAAATCCTGCCGCATCCTCTATATTCGCCAGACTTAGCTACATCGGATTTCCATCTGTTCCGATCGCTCTCCAACAATTTGCGCGGCGTTTCTTTCAATACTGATGTGGAATTAAGAACCTGGTTAGACGAATTCCTCGAGTCAAAATTATTGTAGAGGCATCGAAAAACTAGTTGAACGTTGGGAAGAAGTCGTAAATAACAACGGAGAATACATTATTGATTAAATTGCATATTGTTATCAATTAGAAATGAATTTTTTTTTTAAATTGTTAATGGTAATGAATAAATTGGATAAAACCGCAAGAACTTATTCCTCAACCATATAAATATATATATATATATATATATATGGCATGAAAGAGTCGACGTATAGGTGAGAATGGATGGGGAGAAAGAAAAGTCCAGACACTACAATAAAGAGCTCTGTGTAGTGTCTGGATTTTTCTTTCTCCCCTTCCATTCTCATATATATATATATATATATATATATATATATATATATATATATATATATATATATATATATATGCAAATTTTGTTGAAGACCATTGTGTATTTTGCTTTAATTAACTTCCTTTGGAAATTTTTATTCCATCTTGTAGATGGTGGATTATTTGCCCAGTATTCATCTCTTTTTAAAATGAATGTGTTCGGTAAAAACCAAACTAAATTGCTAAGCTTTCCATCGTATTCGATCATCTTCGGAGCGTTATGGAATTCCATAAGGCTTAGCATTTTAGTTAGGTTTTACCAAACACATTCATTTAAAAAAGAGATGAATACAGGACAAGTGATCCACCATCTTCAAGATGGAATAAAAAAGATCGTTAGAAAAAGAGAAATTTGTCAAAGGAAATTAATTAAGGCAACATACACAATTGTCTTCAACAAAATTTGCATTCAAGAGACACTGCTACCCAACTACACTAATATATATATATATATATATATATATATATATATATATATATATATATATATATATATATATATATATATATATATATATATAGAGAGAGAGAGAGAGAGAGAGAGAGAGAGAGAGAGAGAGAGAGAGAGAGAGAGAGTGTTACAAGGAAAGAAGGTACCCTAGGAGACCTTACGGTCCATTCAAAAAGGGTACCTTGGGACTAGCAATCGAGCGGGGACATGGCTGCTCAATTGTTTTGCGTCCCTAAAACGGCCACTTTTCAAGACTTTGTCTAGTCTTGACTTGAACTGGTCAACAGATTCACTGGTGACAACTTCCACTGGAAGTGCGTTCCACTTACCGCAGATACTGTAGGTGAAAAAGTTTCCACACAGATTGCGGTTGTAACGCTTCAGTTCAAGTTTGAAGCCGTGATTGCGCGTTCTGTTCTCACTCAGTGTGAAAATATCCCGGTAGTCAACATTGTCGAACCCTCGAAGTATTTTGAAAACTTCGATGAGCTGACCACGCAGTCTACGGGTTTCCAACGAGAACAGATCTAATTCCCTTAGTCTATCCTCATAACTTTTATGTCGGATAGAGGGAATCAGTTTGGTTGCCCTGGCTTGTACGCGTTCCAACCTTGCGATGTCCTTTCGAAACGAAGGACTCCAAAATTGTACGGCATACTCCAGGTGCGGCCGAACTAGGGAGTTGTACAGACAAAGTACTATCTCCCTGTTACGGTATCCAAACTGGCGCTTTATGTAGCCTAACATCCTTTGGGCTTTCTTCTCTGCCTCGATGCACTGTTTCGAGAACTTGAGGTCGCTAGTGACAGTAACACCCAAGTCCTTCTCAGTGTCACTCGATTCGAGAGCAGTGCCCTTAAGGATATAATGAGATTGGGGATTTCTGTGGCCGATATGCATTACTTTGCACTTGTTCACGTTGAACGGCATTTGCCACGTGTCCGACCACTCCCCAATCTTCCCAAGGTCTTCCTGCAGGCGGGCAGTATTTCCATCCTTTGCAACGTTCATACCAAGCTTGGTATCGTCGGCAAATTTGGAAATCTTCGCAACCATGTCACCGTCCATGTCGTTGACGTAGATGATGAATAGTAGTGGTCCTAGGACAGAACCTTGAGGCACTCCGCTAGTAACGGGCACCCACTCAGAAGCCTGTCCATTCACCACCACCCGTTGCCGTCTGCCACTTAGCCAGTTCTCGATCCAGCCGGCTACTTTTCCGTCTATGCCCAGCGCTCGCACTTTCCGGAGAAGGCGGCGGTGTGGTACCTTATCAAAGGCTTTCTGAAAGTCTAAGTAAACCACATCCACCGCCTTGTCCCGATCGTGCTCACTGAACACGAAGTGGAAGAATTCCACAAGGTTCGTCAGGCATGACCGTTGCCTTCGGAAGCCGTGCTGGGAACTCCTCAGTAGCAGGTTTGACTCTAAATACGACGTTATTTTCTCCACCATCATGCTTTCCATGAGTTTACCGACTATCGAAGTCAGATTGATAGGTCGGTAGTTTGACGGATGGCTGGAGGATCCTTTCTTGAAGATCGGAGTCACCTCCGCCTCACGCCAGTCTCTAGGAACGCATCCGGTCCGGATTGACATGTTAAAGATAGCGCACAGATGTCGTGATACTTCATCGCACACTTCCTTCAACACCTTGGGTAGAAACCCGTCCGGTCCAGGGGACTTATTCGTCTTTAGGTCAGCGATCTTTTTCTTTATTTCTCCTTCGGTGAAGTCCATTGCCTCCAGCTTTTCCCCCGAGTAGGAATCCGTGGGCTGGGGGATATGACCACACTCTTTAGTAAACACTGAGGAGAAGTAGTCATTGAGAAGGTTAGCATTTTCTGCATCTGACTGAGTTAATGCACCCTCCTCGTCCACTAGGGGCCCAATCCTACGATGGATTGGTTTACGGCTATTTACATAGCCGAAGAACTCCTTGGGATTCTCCTTGCAGAGTCTCGCCACTCGGAGTTCCTCAGTACGCTTAGCCGCCCTTATGCTGGACTTCACTCTCCTGGCTAGCCTCCGGTACTCGTCAAAGGCACCCGAGATCTTCGATCGCCGGTACGCATTTCTCTTCTCCCTAAGCAGTTGGCCGATTTCTCGATTAAACCACTTTGGTTGAACAGAAGACCGACGGAGGCATTTTAGAGGGATGCAACTTGATTGAAGACTCATGAATTTATTTTTGAAATTGTTCCACGAATCCTCAACCTCTTCGCATACCGCTAGCCTTACATCAGTCAGCCCAGCACGAAGGCGTGCAAAGTCTGCTCTTCTCAAGTCAAGTTTCCTTGATTGACTGGCAACAGACCTTACCTTCGGGATCTTGACGCTAAATCTAACTAGCTGGTGATCACTGCCACCGAGCTCTTCGCCTACAGAGACATCCTCAGAGGTGAAGACCAAGTCGAGGATATTGTCTCCTCTCGTCGGTTCTCTGACCCATTGAGTGAGGAACTCGTTGTTGGCGAACTCCAGGAGTAGCGCGCTATCGCCACAGGCTGCTCTGGTTTCCCAGTCAACTTGTCTGTTGAAGTCGCCCATAACGATGCACACTCTGCCTTGAACAAGCTCACCCAGCAGCTGGTACAGTTCCCTGTCCTTCTCAACGGGTTGGGAAGGGGGTCTGTAAAGCACCAGGGTCCTGTATCTGACAGGACCTATCTCTAGGTCAACGCCTAGGAGCTCGTGATCGGATATAATGTTGGAGTTCGTAGATTTGATTGTATCCTTGACATACAACATTACACCGCCACCCTCTCTGTCTGGCCTATCTTTGTGGAAGAGTTGGTAGCCAGGAACCGTGAATTCGCCTTCAAAGTCTCGGTTTGACGTTTTTATCCACGATTCTGTTATGGCTACCATTTCGGGTTCTTCCGTCGCTACGAGGCCACGGAGCTCAGGAAACTTGTTCCTGATTGACCTCGCATTGAACAGAAGAACTTTCAGGGAGTCCCCGACTGTAGGACTCCCTATGCTCTTCCGTTTCCCGGCTTCTTTGTTGGCGAGGCACCCCTTTTTGCGACCTCTGAGAAGGTCGTTCCTGGAGTGACACGGGCGTACTGGCGTACATCCGCCCTCACTCTGGGCCGGATACTCCTTTCGGTCCTCTCTACGACATTCTGGATCATGTTCGACAGAAAGGCCTTTCCTTTAAAGGAAAGATGTACCCCATCCCTTTGGTAGAGATCATTTCTACCATAAAAGGTGCGGTACGGGTCCACAAAAAAGACCCCCTCTGCCGTACACAAATCTGCCAGGCGCCGGTTGGTTTAGAGACACATTCATCGAGTGAGCGGTCCGTGTTGGACCTCTCCTCGGGAGCATCCCGACTACCACACGCTTGCGGGTTTTCAGCCCACAGTCGTCCACGGCACCCATGACCGTGTGGAGGATTTTATCTGTAGGGCCTACCCTACCTCCTCTCAGGTACAGGTCGTTTCCACTGACCATCAGAGCAACGACTGAGCTCTCAGAAATCTGTGATTTCTCAGCCTCTACTCTGATGTGGTGGTTACCACATCCTGGCAGGCAGCTTACCTTCACACTAGTGCGAAGGCGGGCCGCTAGCAGGGACTGCAAGCCCCGTGCTTGAGAATCACCAATAAGGGTGACTCTTGCACATTTGTCAGCAGGCGACTTATTCTTTCCTCTCGGAAGCGACTTGCCGCTTTCCTCTTGTATCTCTGCATTTTTCTTTTTTTTCTTCCTCATCTTATTTTTCTTCTCTTCATTTGTTTTCTCTTCTTCCGTTTCTCTTTTCTCTTCTTCCGTTTCTCTTTTCTCTTCTTCTCTTTCCACTTTCCCATGCGCACCAGTAGCGCTCGAATCCTCTACACTGGGGTGAGCTGCATTATGGTCCTTTTTCTTTTTCTTCTTCTCATTGGCTCCGCATGGCAGAAGTGGGACTGCCAATGCAGTTTCACCTCCTTGGGCTGGAGTCACATCGGCGGAACCACCCAAGTCAGTGGGACTTTCGTCTCGAGCTTGAGCCGACTGGGCCTCTAGTTTAGAGGCTAGCTCTAGGATCTTTTCCTCGAGACGCCGAATCTGAAGCGCGTGCTGCGTTTCTAGGGTCTGCAGTTTATTTTCCAGCGCCCTAGATTTTTCTTCAGAGGCTGTGAAGAGATCCTTGAGTTCATTGCAGCATGCCACTGCCTCTCGGATCTCTCCTTTAAGGATGCAATCGGTGCATATACTTCCCGGGTGGCATTTCGAAAAACATCCTTCCGGGAAGTCCACGCACCACTTATCCTTCTGGCATATCGCACATGTATATTTAAGTGCAGCTGGACCTTTTTTCCCTGTCATTTTAAACACTTTCTCTCTTTCAAAACTTTGTGACCAATCAATAGAAAAAAGGGGGTTGGTGAGTTCTCCCCGCGTGAGTCGCTCCCGCCTATCGATCGGAGACGTTTCCGTTTCGGATCTTTCAGAAGGCACGCTCCATGTGCTGCTGTTCGTCCGACCGAGTCGTCAAGCCTCGGCGTGCCGTGGCTCCCAACCAAGCAGCACAGACGGTCCCCGAAGGGGCCATCGATTTGTCACCAGGTGAACAACAACGAAGCACGCCCCTTACTAAACTCCTACTAGTTCCCTTCACAACGGCCAGGATCTCGGAGCAGCGTTCAATGGATATCCCGCCCCACCAAGAGACTCGACCCAAGGCTTTTTATTGGCCTGGCAACCAACCTGGGAACAAAGGGCCGTCACCTCGGACCGATGCTACCAGAGGCACCCGTCAACGGGCACTGGGAACGGTCAATAATTACGCGCCAGGGAAGGGGTTAACGGGGCACTACCCTCATCCCATTCATCGTACCCCAACGCCTAGGACACCTCTAGTCCTAGTCTCTCGCAACCAGTGAGCGTCGATTGGCGTTGTTTATAGAGGTTCCAAAGCCTCTCTTCTGACGCGTGAGGTAGCTGCCAGGTCCTTATATGTAGATAGAGGGAAAAAAGAGAAACAGGGACATGATAGGAGTAGGCTTTTTTTTGTTTTTTTTCTTTTTGTATAAGTGGGAGAGATAGAATAAAAGTAAAAAAAGAGAAGGATAGAGTAAAAAAAAAGGAAGGAATGACGCACTTAGTCTGGAATCTCGTTTTCGACCAAATCGACAAGGGAAGCCCTACCAGGGGTACCCAGAAGAGGTACCCCCGCCGACATAGCTCGAAAAGTCAAAGGTACACACAAGCTCTCTTCCCGCGACAAGGGGGCGTCACCTCTCCCTCTACATTCTTTGAGAGAGAGAGAGAGAGAGAGAGAAAGAGAGAGAGAGAGAGAGAGAGAGAGAGAGAGAGAGAGAGAGAGAGAGAGACAGAGAGAGACAGAGAGAGAGACAGAGAGAGAGAGAGAGAGAGAGAGAGAGAGAGGAGAGAGAGAGAGAGAGAGAGAGAGAGAGAGAGAGAGAGAGAGAGAGAGAGAGAGAGAGAGAGAGAGATATATATATATATATATATATATATATATATATATATATATATATATATATATATATATATTATATATATATATATATATATATATATATATATATATATATATATATATATATATATATATATATATATATGGCCGATGATTATAATGTTAAGAGAAATGAGCTATATAAGGTGTGGATATTATAATTAATAAGATATAAAATATGGGGAGGATTATATAAAATATAATATAGTACTGCGACGACGTTTTTGAACTTATAAATCAGGGAAACTGGAATTCAAAGGAAGGAATTTCACTTTGAATATTTTTAGAATATTTTTAGACCTTTATATACATTGATGATTAATTAGGGAGCTAATGCTTACCGACCTTGTCTAGAGCGCTGATTCAATAAAAGTGTTCGTTAAAATGACATGAGTGCATCCCATTAGTGGGATTCAAATTTGCTGCCACGATCAGTTATGATAGTTGAGGGAACACCATAACGAGCAACCCATGTTGAGACGAAGGCTCGAGTGACTGTTGAGCCTCTGATGTCCGAGATAGGAACTGCCTCTGACCAACGAGTAAAACGATCGATCATGGTGAGAAGATAATTGCAACCACGAGAGTAAGGAGGAGGACCAATTAGATCGACGTGAACGGCGTCAAAACACGATGAAGGAAGAGGAAAAAAGACCAGAGGAGCTTTTGTGTGGCGATGGACTTTGGCATGCTGGCATGACAGGCACGAGCGAGTCCATTTTGCCACCTCGGCATTCATACCTGCCCAAACGAAGCGTTGGGCAACAAGCTTGCGTGTAGCATTGACACCAGAATGAGAGAGACCGTGAATTTAGTTGAAAAAGTGCCGACGGTAAGCGAGAGGAATGAGAGGACGAGGACAGTCAGTAGTCAACCAGGATGCGCCTGGAAGGACTGTCCAGCAAATCGATCTCACGAACGACGAGTTGAGAAGAGTGACCTAGCTTTTGCGTGTCTTTATCTTGTTCCTGGGCAAGCGCTATTGCCGCATGATCGATGGGCGCAATGTAGGAGAGTTGCGTGCCAGAAATCGCTGAAATGCGAGAGAATGCGTCTGGTACGAAGTTTGAAGAACCAGGAACATAGCGAATATCGTTCGTCAACTGCAGGATAAAGTCAAAATGACGAATGTCAACTGCAGTGTGTACTGACGAAGTACTACAAGGCTTATGGTCCGTAAAAATGTTAAAGTCACGTCCTTCCAAATATTGTCGGAAGTGACGGATTGCGAGGTATATTCCGAAGAGCTCTCAAGAGAACGTACTATACCTCTCTTGAGAGTCTGAAAGAGATCGAGAGAAGAAAGCAAGAGGTTGCCATTGGTCACCACCTTTCTGCTGCAATGTTGCACCTACGTGGGTTGAGGATGCGTCAAAGGCAACACTGATGGGGGCTCCTGGAGAAGGATGAGCCTACTTCACAGCTCGGGCAATAGCCTCTTTGGTGCGAGAGAACGAATCGCACGCTTCTGCAGACCATTCAAGAGGAGAGTTATTTGTGGTTTTGCTGAGCAGAGAGTTGATAGGTTGCATGACTTTGGCACAATTAGGTATGAATCTGTGGTAGAAATTAACCATGATACAGAAACGCCTAAGTTGCTTGCGTGATGTGGGCCAAGAAAAGTTGCGCATCACGGTAACTTTATCTTCAAGTGGGCTAATCCCTGTACTCGAGACATGGTTACTCAAGAATGAGAGTTGGAGGACACCAAAAAGACACTTGGAAGTGTTAAGTGCGATACCGTACTCTTCAAATGGAGCGAAAACCTGACGAAGATGCTATCAGGAGGTCGTCTATGTAACAGAAGACGAAAGACAGACCTCTCAGAACCTGTTCCATTAAACTTTGGAAGGTCTGACCACTGTTAGGAAGACCATAAGGCATCCTGTTTATGACGAAGGAGCCAAATGGCGTGGTGATAGCCATCTTTGGGACGTCATCTGGATGAATAGGGATGTGGTTAAAGGCACGTACCAGATCGAGTCGAGGAAAAATCGAACAACCGAAAAGAGTAGAATTGAAATCTGACAGATAGGGCAGAGGATATCTATCAGGGATAGTACAAGCATTGAGCCTCCTCTAATCACCTACAGCTCTGTACTCACCGGGGGTAGATTTGGGTACAATATGAAGCGGAGAGGCCCAAGGAGAAGTAGAGTGGCTAGCTATGCCAGCTTCCACCATGAAGGTGAACTCCTGCTTCATTAAGGCGAGTTTATCTGGGACTAATCGACGGGGGCGGGAAAATACAGGCCCTCCAGTCGTCTCTCTCCGGTGAACCACATTGTGTTTAATAGGCCTGTCTCTAGAGGATGGTATGCTAATTGCAGGAAATTCATGTAGCAGGCGCTGAAACTATGGATTGGCTGAAGGAAACTGGATAGAGAGAAGAGAACTCTGTGACGGGTAAAATGAACCCGAAACTGTGAGCATCGTAGTGCGATCGATAAGCTTGCGGTTACGAGAGTCGACCAAAAGGTCGTGGGCAGAGAGAAAATCTAGGCCCAGAATAGGAACGTCGACCTCGGCAACAATAAAGGTCTATCGAAAAATCTACGGAAGCCGAAAGCCAACTGAAGGATGCGCCTTCCATAAATCCTTATACCCGAGGATTTAGCGGCTTTAAGAACAAAACCAAAGGAGGAACAAGCTTTATCGTCCAGTGACGCTGGAATAACACTACATTGAGCACCAGTGTCAACTACATATGAAAAACCAGAGAGTGGGCCATAAATGCAAAATGGTGGATCGACCTGAGATGAAGGGACGGCAGAGGTGATGGACTCATTGATCACTTGAGTTCTCAGTTTAAATTAGTTGAAGAATTTGAATTAAAATGAGAAGAGTGAGTTGGAGCATTAGTTTGAGCAGAGTGAATAGATTGTTGAGGTGAAATTGGTTGAATAGCGTTAGATTGGGGAGATACTGGTTGTGCACCATATTTGTTGTGGTAACAACACCAATTAGTTGGTTGGGTGAAATTAACATTATGATTAGAAGGAGGAATTTGTGAAGAGCGAGCATTATTTGATTGAGAGTGAGAATAGGATGATAGGTAGTATTGGCAAGGCTGTGTACAGTGTACAGCTTCGCTATCATATTTCTCATGGTTCCAGCATAGAGTCCTAGTTTGAGAGTGAGAGAATTTAGGAGTAGGGATATAGGCGAAAGAATGAGCAGGAGAATGCTGTGCCTCACCTCTCGTTCTGTAATGCCCTCGTTGGTTTCGTCTTCGAGAGGACGAACGGCGATTGTCGCTCCGTCCACCCTTGTGACCGTTCAGTCGCTCGATCCCACATTGGAGTTTTAGTTTTAGCAGCTCTCCCTCTATCCTCTCCAAAGCGGCAGCCAAGTCCGGTGATGAATATGAAAATGAGGCGTTACACGGGTCCGGCCTATTGCCAGAAGACGTCGTTGGTAACCGAACCTGTGAAATAGATGGATTAGAGGGAGGAATGGGACATTGTGGGGCAGTTCACCAGTTTACGTAAGGATTTAGATATATTATCTCTGCTCTTTTGGCAATTTCATCCACGCTCTTGTGCTCACCAATCATGATGAGGCGCCTAATGTGGTCAGGGATCCAATGCATGAAAATCTCCGTTAGGAGCGAGTCAAAAAGCTCTTACCAAGCGCCCTTCGCCCTGATTAATTCTTTGATATGCTCAAGGAAACGCGCGGGACGCCTATCACCAATTTGTTGAGTATTTAGCAGTTTCCTTAAGTCTTCAACCTGGGATCTCCGAAATTCAAGCTTGAAAGCTTGCCTCAACTTTCCCTTCCCCCCCATGCACCATTTCTCCCACTTTGTAAAAAAATTCCCCGAAACAAAGCAAAGATACTTATTGGGACTTTTTTACTGATGCTTATTATGCTCTCTTGATCACTTATGGCCCTATATGCTATTTGATCGGTCGTGATGGGATCGGTCGCATCGAAATCTGCAGGATGACTAACTGCCACAGTTGACGCACATGTGGTCGTTAAAGTTGAGGAGGCCTGGCTCGCTAGCATGGTTGAGGCAGTTGAGGTAAACGTCTTGGGTTGACTATTCATGGCTAAGGGGTGCGTGCCTTTGAAACTCCCGGTTAAGAAATAAATTGAGGAGGTTGAAGTAAGATGAAAGAAAACTGAAAGCGAAAACGAAAGAAGAGAGAGAGAGAGATAGACAGATAGACAGAGACCTACAGGCAGACAGACAGACAGAGACAGATAGACAGAGACAAAGAGATAGCGAGAGACAGAGGCAGAGCGATAAATACAGAGACAGAGAGACACATACAAAGAGACACAGACAGAGCTACAAGGAGCTACAAGGACAAGAAGTACCCTAAGAGACCTTACGGTCCATTCAAAGAGGGTACCTTTGGGCTACCAGTTGAGCAGGCACAGTTCTGCACAACGACTTAAGTGCCCAAACAGCAAATTTTCAAGACTTTGTCCAGTCTTGACTTGAACTGATCAACAGAATTGCTGTTGACAACTTCCACTGGAAGTGCGTTCCAGCTACCACAGATACTGTATGTGAAATATTTTCCACACAGATCGCGTGGTAACGCTTCAGTTCAAGTTTGTAGCCGTGATTTCTCGTTCTCACCTCACTAAGTTGGAAAATATCCGTGTAGTCTACATTATCGAAGCCTCGATAAACCGACCACGCAGTCTCCGGGTTTCCAACGAGAACAGATCTAATTCCCTTAGTCTATCATCGTAACTTTTGTGTCTGATAGAGGGAATCAGTTTGGGAGAGGGAGAGGGAGAGGGAGATGGAGAGGGAGAGGGTAACAAGGAGTAACAAGGAAAGTAAGTACCCTAGGAGACCTTACGGTCCATTCAAAGAGGGTACCTTTGGACTAGCAATTGAGCGGGCACATGGCTGCTCAATTGTTTTGCGTCCATAAACGGCCACTTTTCAAGACTTTGTCTAGTCTTGACTTGAACTGGTCAACAGATTCACTGTTGACAACTTCCACTGGAAGTGCGTTCCACTTACCGCAGATACTGTAGGTGAAAAAGTTTCCACACAGATTGCGGTTGTAACGCTTCAGTTCAAGTTTGAAGCCGTGATTGCGCGTTCTGTTCTCACTCAGTGTGAAAATATCCCGGTAGTCAACATTGTCGAACCCTCGAAGTATTTTGAAGACTTCGATGAGCTGACCACGCAGTCTACGGGTTTCCAGTGAGAACAGATCTAACTCCCTTAGTCTATCCTCATAACTTTTATGTCGGATAGAGGGAATCAGCTTGGTTGCCCTGGCTTGTACGCGTTCCAATCTCGCGATGTCCTTTCGCAATGAAGGACTCCAAAATTGTACGGCATACTCCAGGTGCGGTCGGACAAGTGAGTTGTACAGGCACAGTACAATCTCCTGGTTCCGATAACCAAACTGGCGCTTAATATAGCCTAGCATCCTTTGGGCCTTTTTCTCCGCCTCAATGCACTGTTTCGAGAACTTGAGGTCACTAGTGATTGTTACACCCAAGTCCTTCTCAGTGTCGGTGGATTCCATAGCAGTGCCCTTAAGGATATACTGAGATTGGGGGTTTCTGTGGCCGATATGCATCACTTTGCATTTGCCCACGTTAAAAGGCATTTGCCACGTGTCCGACCACTCCCCAATCTTCCCAAGATCTTCCTGCAGGCGGGCAGTATTTCCATCCTTTGCAACGTTCATACCAAGCTTGGTATCGTCGGCAAATTTGGAAATCTTGGCAACCATGTCACCGTCCATGTCGTTGACGTAGATGATGAATAGTAGTGGTCCCAGGACAGAACCTTGAGGCACCCCGCTAGTAACGGGCACCCACTCAGAAGACTGTCCATTTACCACCACCCGTTGCCGTCTGCCACTTAGCCAGTTCTCGATCCAGCCGGCTACCTTTCCGTCTATGCCAAGCGCTCGCACTTTCCGGAGAAGGCGGCGGTGTGGTACCTTATCAAAGGCTTTCTGAAAGTCTAGGTAGACCACATCCACCGCCTTGTCCCGATCGTGCTCACTGAAAACGAAGTGGAAGAATTCCACAAGGTTCGTCAGGCATGACCGTTGCCTTCGGAAGCCGTGCTGGGAACTCCTCAGTAGCAGGTTTGACTCTAAATACGACGTCACTTTGTCCACCATGATGCTTTCCATGAGTTTACCGACTATCGAAGTCAGACTGATAGGTCGGTAGTTCGACGGTTGGTTACGGTCTCCTTTCTTGAAGATAGGAGTCACCTCCGCCTCACGCCAGTCTCTAGGAACGCATCCGGTCCGGATTGACATGTTAAAGATAGCGCACAGATGTCGTGATACTTCATCGCACACTTCCTTCAACACTTTAGGTAGAAACCCGTCCGGTCCAGGGGACTTATTCGTCTTTAGGTCAGCGATCTTTTTCTTTATTTCTCCTTCGGTGAAGTCCATTGCCTCCAGCTTTTCCCCCGAGTAGGAATCCGTCGGCTGGGGAATAGGACCACACTCTTCAGTAAACACTGAAGAGAAGTAGTCGTTGAGGAGGTTAGCATTTTCTGCATCTGAATGCTTTAATGTCCCCTCCTCATTCCTCAAAGGGCCAATCGTTCGACGGATTGGTTTACGGCTGTTCACATATCCAAAAAACTCCTTGGGATTCCCTTTACAGAGTCTCGCCACTCGGAGTTCCTCAGACCGCTTAGCCGCCCTTATGCTGGACTTCACTCTCCTGGCTAGCCTCCGGTATTCGTCAAAGTCACCCGAGATCTTCGATTGCCGGTACACATTTCTCTTCTCCCTAAGCAGTTGGCCGATTTCTCGATTAAACCACTTAGGTTGAACAGAAGACAGACGGGGGCATTTCAGAGGGATGAAACGCGATTGAAGACTCATGAATGTGGTTTTGAAACTATTCCACGAGTCTTCAACGGCATCGCACACTTCTAGCCTCACGTCAGTCAGTCCAGCTCGAAGGCTTGCAAAGTCTGCTCTTCTCAAGTCAAGTTTCTTTAATTGACTGGCAACAGACCTTACCTTCGGGATCTTGACGCTAAATCTAACTAGCTGGTGATCACTGCCACCGAGCTCTTCGCCTACAGAGATATCCTCAACGATATCATCCTCAGAGGTGAAGACAAAGTCGAGGATATTGTCTCCTCTCGTCGGTTCTCTGACCCATTGAGTGAGGAACTCGTTGTTGGCGAACTCCAGGAGTAGCGCGCTCTCGCCACAGGCTGCTCTGGTTTCCCAGTCAACTTGTCTGTTGAAATCGCCCATAACGATGCACACTCTGCCTTGAACCAGCTCACCCAGCAGCTGGTACAGTTCCCTGTCCTTCTCAACAGGTTGGGAAGGGGGTCTGTAAAGCAGCAGGGTCCTGTATTTGGCAGGACCGATCTCTAGGTCAACGCCTAGGAGCTCGTGGTCGGATATAACGTTGGAGTTCGTAGATTTGATTGTATCCTTGACATACAACATTACACCGCCACCCTCTCTGTCTGGCCTATCTTTGTGGAAGAGTTGGTAGCCAGGAACCGTGAATTCGCCTTCAAAGTCTCGGTTTGACGTTTTTATCCACGATTCTGTTATGGCTACCATTTCGGGTTCTTCCGTCGCTACGAGGCCACGGAGCTCAGGAAATTTGTTCCTGATTGACCTCGCATTGAACAGAAGAACCTTCAGGGAGTCCCATAATGTAGGACCCCCTATACTCTTCCGTTTCCCGGCTTCTTGTTTGTCGTGGTGGCACCATTTTTAACAACCTCCGAGAAGGTTGTTTGGGGAGTGACTCGGGCGTACTGGCGTACGTCCGCCTTCCCAATGGGCCGGACACTCCTTTGGGTGCGCTCCACGACATCCTGGATGAGGTTGGCTAGGAACGCCTTGCCCTTAAAGGAGAGGTGCACCCCGTCCCTTTGGTAGAGGTCTTTTCTACCATAGAACACGGCGTACGGGTCCACAAAAAAGACACCCTCAGCCGTACAGAGGTCTGCAAGGCGCCTGTTTAGCGACATGTTCCTCAAGCGGGCAGTCCGGCTTGGACCCCACCTCGGGAGCATCCCCACCACGACGCGTCTGCGGGTTTTCAGTCCACAGTCGTCGACAGCGCCCATAACTGTCCTCATAATTTCACCTGTAGGGCCTACCCTACCTCCTCTGAGGTAGAGGTCGTTGCCACTTACCATAAGGGCAACGACTGAAGTCTCTGAAATCTGAGACTTCTTGGCCTCAGCTCTTACCTGCATATTCCCACAACCTGGGATGCAGCTCACCTTAACGCTTGTGCGAAGGCGGGCCGCTAGCAGGGGCTTCAGACCCCGTGCTTGAGAATCACCAATAAGGGTGACTCTTGCACATTTGACTGCGGACGACTTAGTCTTTCCTTTCGGAGGCGACTTGCCGCTTTCCTCTTGTATCTCTAATTTTTTTTTCTTCTTCTTCTTATTCTTCCTCTTATTCTTCTTCTTGACTTCCTTTGCTATCTCTTCGTTTGTTTCCCGTTTCTCTTCTTCTGCTTCTACTTTCTCTTCTTCTGTTTCCAGTTTCTTTTCTTCTCTTTCTACTTTCTCTTCTTCTCCTTTTACTTTCTCTTCTTCTCTTTCTACTTTCTCTTCTTCTATTTCTACTTTCTCTTCTTCTATTTCTACTTTCTCTTCTTTCTTCTTTCTTTTCTTCTTTTTGGCTCGTTGAGGAAGCCCTTCAGCAGAAGAAATCGGCTGTTGGACGTCCGGAGCCTTCTCGACTGAGCATCTGCATCTCTCTGTTTTTAAGAGTTGAACTTCCCTTTTAAGGAGGGAGTTCTCCTCTCTCAGTTGAGCGATGCTCTCGCCCAGGCGCTTCTCGAGTTTGCAGAAGTCACAGACACTGACGCCATCTGTGAGTTCCTTGCAACTCCTTCCCCCGAAGTCTTCACTCCATCTATAGACTTTGCATATTTTGCAGGTTAGCTTTCGAAACGGAGGACCATTCTTCTTCGCCATCTTACAAAAATCTCGGACCATACGCATTAAAAAAGGGGTTTTTGGTTGTGATTTTCTCTCGCACTAATCTCATCCGCCTATTTCCAGGAGAGGGGTGGGAGATAGAGAGAGGGGTGGGAGATAGAGAGAGGGGTGGGAGAGAGAGAGAGGGGTGGGAGATAGAGAGAGGGGTGGGAGATAGAGAGAGGGGTGGGAGATAGAGAGAGGGGTGGGAGATAGAGAGAGGGGTGGGAGATAGAGAGAGGGGTGGGAGATAGAGAGAGGGGTGCGAGATAGAGAGAGGGGTGCGAGATAGAGAGAGGGGTGCGAGATAGAGAGAGGGGTGCGAGATAGAGAGAGGGGTGCGAGATAGAGAGAGGGGTGCGAGATAGAGAGAGGGGTGCGAGATAGAGAGAGGGGTGCGAGATAGAGAGAGGGGTGCGAGATAGAGAGGGGGTGCGAGATAGAGAGGGGGTGCGAGATAGAGAGGGGGTGGGAGATAGAGAGGGGGTGGGAGATAGAGAGGGGGTGGGAGATAGAGAGGGGGTGGGAGATAGAGAGGGGGTGGGAGATAGAGAGGGGGTGGGAGATAAAGAGGGGGTGGGAGATAGAGAGGGGGTGGGAGATAAAGAGGGGGTGGGAGATAGAGAGGGGGTGGGAGATAGAGAGGGGGTGGGAGATAGAGAGGGGGTGGGAGATAGAGAGGGGGTGGGAGATAGAGAGGGGGTGGGAGATAGAGAGGGGGTGGGAGATAGAGAGGGGGTGGGAGATAGAGAGGGGTGGGAGATAGA